>BSBK01014528.1:0-89850 GCA_027943335.1 Chamaecyparis obtusa
TATTTTTAGTAGAGCTCAGAGTCAGGATTATTCTCATATATAATTTATTGAGTTTCAACTAGATCTAACATACTATAATTACAAGATATTGCAAGTATGCATTTTAACATTCGAGAAGATGTTCATTTAGGAAAAGAAAAAAATAGTATATATATATATATATATATATATATATATATATATATATATATATATATATATATATATATATATATATATATATATATATATATATATATATATATATATATATATATATACTGCACTAGAAGAGAGTCCTCTTTGAGAATATATATACATATATATTTGATTGACATAGTGTAGACACCTAAAATGCCTTTGTCAAATAAAAATATTTTATTTTGCAGAAACCCCTGATGACATCATCATTTATTAATTAATTAGTTTTTATTATCATTATCCCTTCTATTTTAATTAAAGAATCCCTCCCAAAAGCATTTGAATCAAATTTGAATGATTTTCACCCCTATTTATAAAATTAATATTTGATAAATAATATCACAATTCTTAAACAAATTAAATATTTATTTAAAGCCTAAAACCCTAGAATCTTCTAGAAAACCCTAAACCTATCTAACCTTTCCTAAACCTACTTAGAGGGTGATTCCTAACCCTCTTAGTCTAAACCCTCATCCTTTAACTTTTAGTCAAACTCCCTCATTAATGAGCCTTACACGCTCATGAATGACTCCTTACACCCTCATTAAGGCTCTTATAGCCTCTTAATGAAGCCCATGCAACCTCTTTCACCTTGGTTCCCTAGGCACACTTCCCTAGTGTTGCTCACACGTGTGAGAAACCCTTAACCCTCAGCCCCTTGACCATACCTCTAACCATACCCCAAACTCTACCCCTACCGCTGACTCTCACCGTAACTCCCCTTTCTAACCCAAGCCCTTCCTCAAATCCTATAAATACTCCTTCCAAGAACAAAGCATTAGCTTAGTTTTTATCATTCATGCATTGTTATCATGAGCATTTTTATCTAGATTATCTTAGCATTAGCATAATTGTTAGATTTAGTTATCTTTCAAGCTTTCATAGCTCATCCTAGAATAGATTAATGGATTAATCTAGTTCATTTTCAAGCTTTTTTAATCATTCTCATATCATCTCACATTCATATTTGGTTAAAATCAATCTAGTTTAAGCATTCTTGCATAAAACCTCCATTTTAGCTTCATTTTGGTTCCTTGGTCTCTAGAGGAAAATTAGGTGTTCCATACCTGATTCTGTGCCACTATGGGGTATCCTTGGTCCCTAAATAATCCTAAACCTTCCTAATCTATATTAGGGACATCTCCTAGTGTTTTGCCCACATCCCTAAATCAAGAGCAAATCGAACGGTGACATGGTGCTCTTGTTAAGCTCTATCTGAAGTGTCTTTGCAAATAGATCTAATATATGATAGGAATATGTTGTTAGGACTATTTTTTGAATGTCTACGCTTGTTCCGAATAGGTTATGTTTTCATTGATCACATTTTGGCATGCCTAGTGGGATCCCCCAACGCTTCACAACAACTTTTTTTAGGGTTTTTGAGCCAAAAAACCCACTTTTTTGAGAAATCTCATGATGTCTAGGTGAATTATCATACGAGTAAACTCCTTGGCATTTTTTTCTCATAGTGGAGGTGCCCAATACTCGTACTAGAGCTGCCCAATACTTGTATGGGACTTTTGCATGCATTTTAGGCCTATTTTAAGCCTTCTAGGCCTATTTACTCGTACCAGAAGTCAAGGTGACTTGTATGAGCCCTCATCCTAACTCATATGAGTAAACTCATCCAAATACCCTACCTTTTTACTCATATGGGAAACATGGGGCATGTGTAAGGCCTTAAACTTGGGTCTAGTTGGTTTTTAGGGTTTTATTGGCCCTCCTGGTGCCTCTAGACTGCAAATTTTTAGTTTTTAACTCCATGTTTTGCAAGAATTCATTGGGAGAAAGAAGATCACTAAAACACTAAGGCCTTAAGACTCATCAACTATTTTTCATGTTTAGGAACCAAAACACTTCGTTTATTGGACATAAAATGAACTCTAATTCACTCTCGAATGCCTAGAAATCATAAAATTTGTGCATCTTTCCTAAATGAAAAAAAAATAATCCTAATCAATCCTAAATCAAGAAAAATTGCTTATGATATTTTCCTCTTGGTTAAAAATAACTTCATTCATTCAAATCTAAGTGATTTAGGGTTTTTCATGCAAGCTAGGAACACTTCAAATTTTGGGTACATAAAAAGGACTAAAAAATTTGCATATCAATCCTAATTGGTTCCTAATCAACCCTAATCCATCCTAAGTGTTACTAAATCAAACTTGATGCATTATTCTTAGCTAAAGTGAACTTCATTTGCAATATCTTAAGTGTTTTCAAATGCAATCTAGGAACAAAACTACATCTCATTCCTAAACAGTTCCTAATCAGTCCTAAACCATCTTAAATGTTCCTAAATCAATTCTAATGCATTGTTCTTTGTTAAAACAAACTTCTTTTTAAAAATCTTGAATGTTTTCAAAGTTTCATGCATTCATAAAGAAAATTAGGAACACCTCTTTTAGGCCTAAAACTGAATTCTAGAGCACAAAGTCTTGAATGAATCTAAAGAAGTGAACCAAAGTCTAAATCAAAAGAGTCATTTTATTTGAGTCCAAAGAAAAACACAATCTTGAATGTCCTAAGTTGAAAGTAAAGCATTTTTTCATTTCAAAGTTCAAATCAGGATCTTAGAAGGCAAACTTAATCTTGAATGCGTAAAGGTAAAAAACTTGCAACATCCCTTTCAAAAAAGCTTTCTTGTTTTCAAGGAATGAATAATTCAAAATCATAAACATATGTGTTTGCAAGTCTTCATTTGAGAATCACTAAAATCAATTTGGCAATGAAATCTTCATGGTGTGCTTCTAGGAGTTTTCAATTCTACAAAATCCTTGTTAAACTAAGTGACGTAAAACAAATTGAACTTGGACAAGTTCATTTGTTTTG
The DNA here is from genome assembly GCA_027943335.1 of Chamaecyparis obtusa. NCBI lineage: Eukaryota > Viridiplantae > Streptophyta > Pinopsida > Cupressales > Cupressaceae > Chamaecyparis > Chamaecyparis obtusa. The sequence goes on from BSBK01014528.1 coordinate 3,013, forward strand.
TTTCTAGAAAGGCTTGTCCAGAGAGAAAAGTGCTTCCTCTTTGGAGAATGACCTCAAACTGGTACTTCCCTTACCAGTATAGAAATAAAGCATTGAGCATACTCTCGCTTCATCCCCTCAAGCTCGAGCGATGCATGTTGATGGTAGCTCGAGGTAGGTGAATATCCATACTATTTCGGCATGGTCAACTATGCTCTTGAGTGAGTCACATGCATACAAACTGATTGGGAGGACACCACAGACATAATTAGACACTTGTTAAATTAGAGGCTTCCCGATCTACTCCCGAAGGTATCAAAATCTTTGTGCAAGGATCGATCCAAGTGGTTTCCCGGATCACCTTAAGATTACTCACCATCTGTATTCCTTTTTGGGATACCAAGCTATGGGCAAAGATTTTGATACCAGCCCAAATTTTAGGTAGTTCTTGGTTGATGTGTTTTTTGAAGTTACAAACTTAGTGCAAAACATTTGTTGAACATACACAAGTGAAGAGTTCTACACACCAAGTCTTTTTCCATATCAAATCCAAATCTAGAAGTCATCCAAGCTTTCAGAATCTTGTCATCCTAGTCTCCTAATCATGGTCTTCCTGTCATCCAGCATTTTGTTTGTCTAGCATTGTCCTCCTTTACTCCTATCCTAGGTTAGCAAAGTCATCTTGGTCATCCCCCATCCCCTTTTTGTCTTCCTCTAGAGTCAGTCTTTCCTCCTATCTTAAGCCAAATCCAATCCCATTCTAAGCTTCTCAGTCATCCTAATCTAAATCTTGTCAGTCTTCCAATCCATCTTCATGCTTCATCCCTATCCAACTCATCCACAAGTCAGCATGTCTCAAAACTATTATGACAAGTTTGGTTATTATCTCTCTTCTCTTATTTCATCCTATTTCGATGATGATGAAGGTCTTATTGATCATGACGAGCACTTTGAAAACCTTAGAAGGCTTACTCCAAACATCCTCTAGAATCCAAATCCTCCATCTCTTTATCCTCCAACCCATTTCCAAATCCAAGAACCTAGTCTTCCAATCCATTACCCTAATCCCCCATCCTATCTTGATCCACTATCCTCTATATCCTCCATTACCCTAATCCCCCATCCTATCTTGATCCACTATCCTCTATATCCTATCTCAATCTAACATCTTCCATTCTTACCTACATTGCCACAAATACCCTTCCACAAGAAACATTCATCCCTCAATCCACTTCATATCCCATACCTCAATCCATCACCCTTACCTCATCCAATAGTCAATCAAGTTCACAAGATTCCTCTATACCTACCTATGTGAACTATCTAGTCATGCCATCCTCCAACTCCTCTTCTACACCATCATCCCCTCAAGAAATTTCACAATCTTCTACCCCACCTTCATGTGAGGACTATCCTAGCTCCCCACCTTCTACACATTCTAATCCTTCATCCAAAACTGCATCACGAAAGTCTCCAAGGATTTTCACAAGGAAGCCAACAAAAAATCCCACTCTTAAAGCTGAAGAGTCATGCTATCTCAATCCTTCATGTGAAGCCATCAGTGATGATGCCCATCCATCTCCTACATCCATCATTTCTCCTCCATCACCCCCATCCATTATCCTTCTTCCATATATCCCACTCATTGATCCTCTTCCATCTCCTAGCATCATTGAGTCCCTTCCATTTGGTGACTCCATCCAATCCCCATCCACATCTCCTTCTCCTAGCATTATCCAAACCACATCCAATGAACCTCAGGAGTCCATCCCTCTTCCTGCCATCACAATTGCAGAATCTCCCATCCTTTCATCCATACCATATGAAGAATCCATCCATACATCCTCCATCACTCTATCCACAATAATCCAATCCAGTGAAGATCTTGTCCAAAAGCATGTTGAAATATCCAATAAATCAAATCAAGTTCCCATCCCTTTACTTCCTCTATTGCATGATCCATTGCTTTCATCACCCCCAATCCAAGATCCTACCATCCAATTCCTCTAATTCAAGATCCTACCATCCCAATTCCTCCATCTCAAGATCCATCACCATCCTCCAATCCTAGTCAAGATCCTATCATCCCATCCTCTCCACTTGATGATCCTCCAATCCAAACTATCCCACTGCCATCACTCTATCCTCTCGGTCCACTTACATTTGTCAAGGAAAACCCATTCGAAGCAGAAGAGATTAGTTTCATATCTTCCACCACGACACCTAAAATTGGATGTTTATCTTATTCCCCAAATCATAAATATCCATGTTTGGATAAAATGCTCAAGAAATGGAATTATCAAGGCCAAGGCTTGGGCGCTCATGAACAAGGAACTTTGGAGCCCATTCAAGACAACAAACATCAAAAATCATGTGGTATTGGTCATACACCTGAAGGCACTTCCTCCAAAAATGTTGGTACAGCTAAAGGTAGATTCAAGCATCCTTCCAAAAATACCATTACCTCTTCCCATCATCCCTCCAAAGCATACAACGCCATGCCTCCTCCTCCATCATTGCAACCGAAGGGAACTTATCACATTCCTCCATCCTCCAAATCCATTTTGGGTCCCTATGTCCCAAAATCTACCATTGCATATCCTTTTCATACCAAATCCATTTTGGGGCCTTACATCCCGAAATATCATCCCCCATCTTATCCTACTCAATCCTTCATCCAAAATCTAAACATCCCTAGTCAAGATCAACAAAGGCACATCCCCACATCTCTTACCTACTGATCTCCTTCCATTTCCCCATTCATATCTCGTCCATCCTGCACATCTCCTCATATTCTTTCCAATGCTCCTCACAATTTTTATGCCAACTCAAAAATGGATAAAGGCAACTATCTACAAAGATCCAAAGATTACCATGTCTACTCTAAAGGACATGCTCAAGCAAAGAAAAATCCAATCAAGAAATCCAATGCATCCCAATGGCCACAAAGGCCCATCAAAGCAAAAGAAAAATCCAATGCATCCCAATGGCCACAAAGGCCTATCAAAGCAAAAGCAAAATCCACTACATGGCCACAAAGGCTCACCAAGGCAAAAGCAAAAACCATGTGGATCCCAAAGCAAACAGATACAACACATCTAAATGAAACATCCACAATGGCATCCAAAGTTGCTAATCTCCTAGCTACTCATTTCACTTCTCCATCTCCTAAATCTATTTTAGGTCCCTATGATCCAAGACCTCCTAGCACAAATCCTACATCATATCCACCTCTATCTTCCACATCTCATCCACTTCATCCACCAACCGCGCAACATGTGCCAATGTTGGTCCTGACAATGTCTCCCTATCATGATCACTTTCCATCATTCCATCCAAACACTTTCTACCACCATATCTCCCATCTCCCCCATCCCATCCATGCCTTTGCATAATTCCTCCATCCTAACAAAGTTGTACCAACATCCAGCCAGAAAAGAAAGTTAGCAACAAATCAGAAAGTCAACAACAAATCAAAAGACCAACAACAAATCAAAAATTCAGCAGCAAATCAGAAAATCCATAAAAATGGGAAAAATCAAGAAAAATATCAAAAAAAGAAAAGAAAAGAGAAAAACATTCACCCAATGGTGAAAACTTGGCAATTCAAGCGCCTTGGACAAGTACCATGATGAAAACTTGGCAAACAGGTGTCATGCGTAATCCCTCCCCCCAATTTCATTTTGCAATTGGGGGCAATTCCCTTCTATCACATCTTATCCAACATCTCCTTTATCTCATTTGTCTCTCACCTCCTTCATCCTCCTTTGGATCTTGATAAAAAAAATAGAGACCACTAGGTATACATTCTTTTGGGCACCTTTCAGCATCCATCTTCCTATCACATCTTCCAGCCACCTATCCTCTATCCTCCATCCAAATCCTTATCTTCCATCTCCCCATCCAAATCTTCCTCCATCCAAATCTATATCTTCCTCTATCTAAAATCTCCCAGCAATCCTCTTTCACCAATCCTAAGCAGTTCCTCCAGCACTCATCCCTTAGCAAGTCCTTTATCCAAATCTTCAGCAAATCCTCTATCCAAATCCTCTAGCGAATCCTCTATCCAAATCCCCGAGCATATCCTCTATCCAAATCTCTCAGTGAATCCTCAATCCAGCATCCCTCAACAGTTCCTCTAGCATTCATCCCTCAATGTTTCTGCCATCTTCCCATCACTTGGTACTTCCCTTGTCATTGGTATCTAGCTATAGGCTACCCCCATGCAATCCAATGCCTTTCATCCATATCCAAATATTCTTAGGAATCTTCCAACATCTGCAAATCCTATCTATATCCTTTAGCCATCCAACATCCAAGATTAATCCAAGCCATCCAATCCCATCCTCAGTCTCATTCCTAGTCTTGTGGCAAGCTTTGATCTCAATCCAATCATCATCATTGGGATTCATCCTTCCCAAATTCGTGTCATTTCAGGACACACTATCCATCATCCTCCTATCCACCACCAGTCCATCTTGGCTTTCCAGCCCAACTGGGGCATCATCTTGCCATATCTTTGGAGCTTCAGCTTCATCCCCAGATCCCTTGTACATCCTATCCCAAATCTTGTACCCTAGTGTCAATTGTGTCTCCACCTAAGCTCATTTGTACATATGTGTCTTTATGTCTTATCCTCTACATCAGTTAGCCCTTGAGTCATCATGACCTATCCAGGTACGTGCTTCAGCAATCATCCCTTGGTCCTTTTGAGGTTCGAGTGTCTTACCTATCTTTTGTCATAGGAATCCTTATCCAGTTATCCACCATCCGCTTCATGTCATATCCTTTGAGTTGCTCAATTATTATCCTAAATCAGAATCATCCCAACACTACCCTTTGACTAAGCATTGTCTAGGCCATCTTGTACTTGTCTTTGTAGGCCTCATCTGTTAGAGTAATAGTATATTTACCTTTATAATTAAGTCTATCTGATTTAATTATTAAAGGTCACTATTATTTTTTTTTCACTTAAGCTTGTCATTTAGGTGCATAATAATTAATATGTTTATTAATTATTAAATGCACAAACCTAGCTTTCTCCGGCTTTAGGGTTTCTCACCTTATAAGCCGCTTTTTGTAATTATTGTTGATACTTTTGAGAAATATAATTTTTCTCTCACTCCGCTGAGATTCTCAAAAACCCTAGCTCTCTCTCTCTCTCAGGTTTTCGCTCCAGCTTCTGGTATTTTGCTTGCAGGTGATCTTGGTTTTTTATGGATTTGCACATTTGTGAAATCTTACATGGTATTAGAGCCTCCCTGCCGCTGTCGAGGTTGAAGTTCTTGGAGCCTGGATTCGAAGACGACAGCCACAGCTTGTTTCTGGGGTTTTCTGTCACTTTGAAGGAGGCACGATCTTCTGGAGCAGATTGAGCAGAAACAGACTCCGCCATTGCGTTCAGAAGGTCCGGGAGAGTCGAAATCATATAAAACTCGACTCAGTTTGGCCCCCGTGACCACAGGGAAAAAAATTTGCCCTACCAGGGCCGTACGGCTCGAAAATCGAGAAAAATTTTTGAAAAACGCAAAAAAAAAAGTTTTTTTAAAAAAAAACGGCGCGCCGCCAGCGCACCGCCAACGCGCCACCCGCAGCGGCTGCAGGGCAGCGCGCCCCCGCCGCGCCGCCGCGCCCGGCCACCGCCCGGCCGCCACCCGCGCTCCGCCCAGGCCCCACCCCCGCTCCGCACGGGCGCCACCGCAGCCGTGGAGCCGCTTTCCGGCCACCGACCCGCCACCCGAGGCAGACGCAGGTGACGTCATCTGACGTCATCTGCCGAATTTTTTTCTGGCATTTTTTAAAAATTTTCCGGCAGCTTTAAACTTTTTTGGGATGATGTCATGCTGACGTCAGCGACAGGCCCGTGACGGTCATACGGCCGTCAACTTTTTTGCCGTCCCTGGTTTTTTCCAGAGAGCTTGCATTTTGGGGGTACTTGGGCTTTTTTGCTCCTACAGGGCTCATACGGAATCAAAAATCAACATATGATATATCGCCGGAAAGGTCTTTCCGAGACGGACGCAATGATGCTAGTTTGGTTTGCTGATTCAGCCATTTGAGTTCTCTTTTTTAGCGTCAAATTCAAGGCTTCTCCTTTCCTCCTTCTCTGCATCTGGAGTCCAGGTTTTCTCCTCATTTTTTGTGCTTTCAGTTATTTTCTGTACGGGGGTTTGATTTATACATTGTGGGGGGGTGTTTTTCCTTTCTGTAATTTACTTCAGAAAAGACCCTTCTACTTTTGTCTTCTTCTTCTCTCAATGTCGGATCCCTCTGTGGCCCGGTTGACACCGCATAATTATCATACCTGAAAAGCACACATGACCAGACTTCTTATGTCACGTGGCTTATGGTCATGTCTGGATGAGAACCAACCTGTCCTGCAACGTCCCTTTGAGATTCTTCAGCACAGAAATAAGATGGATGAAGCCATGGGCTTGATTGCACTGAACATCTCAGACAGTCTCCTCTTTCACTTGGAAGGTTTGACCACTCCTAGGACCATTTGGGGCAAGTTTTCAGATTTGTTTGGCACAGTTAATGAGTTCCGGGCACTTCAGCTTGATGCAGAGTTGACTACTTTGACACCTACTAGCTTTCCCACCATTGAGGACTACTTGATGAAGTTCAAGTCTCTGCGTTCAGTTTTGCAGGGATGTGGGAAAACAAAGACAGATGATGAGTGTATCTTCTTGATACTCTCAAAGTTGCGAGGACAGTATCAGATCTTTTCTTCCACTTTCTACTCCACCATGGATGCTTTGGGTGCTAGGCACACCATGCCTTCTTTTGAGACATTCTGTGATCGGTTGACACAGGAACAGGCAAAGATCCAACAGATGGATGCTTCTGGCTCTTCTAGCCAAGCGTTGGTTGCTCAGTCTTCACAGGGGAAACCAAAACAGAAAGGCAAACCGAAGAAAGATTCCGCAAGCAATGAGTCTTCCTCCAAACCTACACAGAAAAATGATTCAAAACCTCCAGCGAACCCTTCTAAGGGTAAATCTTCTTCGAAGTCTACTGAGTCTACCTCCAAGACTAAGAAGAAATCAGTTGAGACCTGTAGCTTTTGTGGAAAGGATGGACATCCCGTTTCCAGGTGTTGGAAACGTTTGGAGGCTTTAGAGGAAGCCATGCAGAAGCATCACATTTCAGCTCCCCAGTCCACCTCCTCCCCTGCAGGGAAAGGTCATGCTCTTACTGCACGAGCTATGACTTCTAGGCCCACCTGGATTCTTGATTCCGGTGCTTCTCACCACATGACTCACACTCAGCAGTTGGTCACCTCAATTGCTCCTTGCGCTACTTCGCAGATTGCTGTTGGGAACTCATCTCATCTTTTTGTTTTGGGTTCTGGTTCAGTTGCATTAGCTGGGGGTTCTCTTCAGGATGTTCTTTTTATCCCTGACATTTCGACGAACCTTCTGTCTATCTATCAGATTTGCCACTCTGGCTCTGGTAAGACAGTTGAGTTCTCACCACATGATGTGGTTATTCGGGACTTACATGATACTGAGATGATTGTGGCTACTGGGAGTGTTGACACTACATCCCGCCTATACAGATTTGATGGATTTGAGTCTTCTGCTGGCACAGGTTCCTGTCTTATAGCACATGCAGATTCAGTGAGTAGACTTTGGCATGAGCGTTTGGGCCATGTCAATTACAGATATCTTCAGCAGATGAGCACATAGGCACTTGATCTTGGGCTTCCACAGATTACTTGCACTGATGGGGTTTGTCAGGGTTGTGTTCTTGGCAAATAACATAGGGATCCTTTTCCTCAGGGACGAGCTACTCGTGCTTTGGCGCCATTGGAGTTGATTCACAGTGACCTCATGTCCTTTCCTACTCCTTTTTCTGGTGCCCGATATGTGCTCACATTTATTGATGACTTCTCCAGGCGCACATGGGTGTACTTTTTGAAGTACAAGTCTGATGTCTTTGATTCATTTCTAGTCTTTAAGACATTTGTGGAGAAGCAATCTGGTCTTTCTATTCGCCGGATACGCACAGATAATGGGGGGAGTATGTGAACCAGGCTTTCAGGGATTTTTGCTCTGAACATGGTCTTCAGCATCAGTTTTCAGTGCCCTACACCCCTCAGCAGAATGGTGTGGCAGAGAGAAAGAACAGAACACTTCGGGAGATGGCTAATTGTATGATTCAGTCCAGGTCCATGGATTCATCTTTTTGGGCAGAGGCTGTCAATTGTGCCAACTATATTCAGAATCGGATGCCCCACAAGGCAGTTCGACATATGACTCCTGAAGAGGCTTGGTCTCATGTCAAGCCTGATGTATCTTCATTTCGAGTTTTTGGTAGTGAAGCATGGGCATTTGTGCCTGACGCTCAGAGGAAAGCGATGGAGCGGAAGAGCCGACACCTCATTTTTGTTGGCTACTGCGAGGATGTTAAGGCATATAGGTTGTTTGATCCTGATTCCAGAGAGGTCCTGTTTCGACGGGATGTCCAGTTTGATGAGCGCCTTCCTGCAGTAGATACCCCGCTTCCAGAGTCTACTTCACTTACCACTACTCCCTCATCTCTTCCAGTTGTGTTTCGGGATGATGAGGATGATGATCTTGGTGATCCCCATTTACCTCCACCACCGGATCCTCCACAGATGCCTAGATAGGCTCGTGTTACAGTTGATGCTGCAGGATCTCTGGCTGGTGACCCTTCCACCTCTCGTCGCACCCGGTCTCATATTGCAGGTTCTAGTCTTCTGAGTCATGCTATTTGTGGTGATCCTCAGACATTTGGGGCAGCGACAGGACATACTGAGTGGGACAGTGCTATGGAGGAGGAGTATTCTTCTTTGATGAAGAATCATACTTGGGATCTTTGTTCGCTTCCTAAGGGAAGAAAGTTAGTGCGATGCAAGTGGTTGTATCGTACTAAGGTTGCTGCTGATGGTTCTATTGATAAGTACAAGGAACGTCTTGTTGCGAAGGGTTTTTCACAGGTTGAGGGTATTGATTACACTGAGACATTTGCCCCTGTCGCCAAGATGAACTCTATTCGCCTTGTCTTATCCCTCGCAGCTTCTCAGGGATGGCCCATTTTTTAGATGGATGTGAAGAGTGCTTTCTTGCACGGTGATCTTAGTGAGGAGATTTACATGGAGCAGCCTCAGGGATTTGTGCAGGATTCCTCCTTGGTTTGCAGACTTCGGCGTTCTTTATATGGTCTCAAACAGGCCCCTCGGGCTTGGTATGAGAAGATGGACTCTTTTTTGCTTTCTACAGGATTCACACGCTGTCATTCCGATCCTACAGTCTACATTCAGCGTCTTGAGGATGAGGTTTTGATACTTGTGCTATATGTTGATGATCTTCTCATCACAGGTAGCTCATCTTCTATGATTCAGGATGTTCAGTGCGCATTGATGGAGCAGTTTGAGATGACAGACCTTGGTCTTTTACACTTCTTTCTGGGTCTACAGATTGTGCAGTCACCTACTGGGATCTTTGTTTACCAGCAGAAGTATGCTCTTGACATGCTTCAGTGCTTTGATATGCTTGATTGCAAGCCTGCTCCCACACCTTTTCAGTCAGGTGTTACTTTGTCTACCTCTTGCACTACGCCTTCAGTGGATGCTACTTTGTATCGGTAGTTGGTTGGCAGTTTGTTATACCTGACACACACTCATCCTGATCTCTCCTTTGCAGTTGGTCTAGTCTCTCGGTTCTCACATGAGCCTCATGAGAGTCATTGGCAAGCTGCCAAGCGTATTTTGAGATACATTCAGGGCACACTTATGTATGGCATTCACTACACATCAGGGGCTCCTCACATTGTTGGCTACACTGACTCAGATTGGGCTGGTGATGTTGATGATCGGAAGTCTACTTCTGGCTTTGTTTTTTGTCTTGGCTCTGGTCCTATCACATGGTCATGCAAGAAGCAGAATGCTCGAGCACTTTCATCTACAGAGGCTGAGTACAGAGCGGCAGTTCATGCTAGTCAGGAGATTTTATGGCTTCGGCAGTTGATGACTGAGTTTGGTTTTCCTCCTGATCGTCCCACTGTTCTGTGGTGCGATAATCAGAGTGCTATTCACATTTCCCGCAACCCGGTGGAGCATCAGCGCACTAAACACATTGAGCTTCATATGCATTTCATCCGTCAGCAGATTCAGGATGGTGTTCTCACTTTGGAGTACATTCCCACTGACGCGCAGGTTGCTGACATCTTCACCAAACCCTTTGCATCTCCGCGCTATCTTTAGTTGCGTTCTATGCTTGGGGTGACGGAAGTTGTCCTTGGGGGGTCTTGTTGAGTCCTTCCTTCCTTCATGTTTCTTTTCAGCATGTTGTTGTATCTCCTTTTGGGGTAGGGTTTTTCCCACTGGGTTTTCTCTATTTCCCCGGTTCACAGAGATTTTTTTGTTGTTGGGTACCTGATCAGGCCTTGTTGCCGGGACCCATTTTCCTGCTTTCTTAGCTGTGCTAGGTTAGTTTCCTCCTGAGCTTCGCTTAAGGGGGGGTGTTAGAGTAATAGTATATTTACCTTTATAATTAAGTCTATCTGATTTAATTATTAAAGGTCACTATTATTCTTTTTTCACTTAAGCTTGTCATTTAGGTGCATAATAATTAATATGTTTATTAATTATTAAATGCACAAACCTAGCTTTCTCCGGCTTTAGGGTTTCTCACCTTATAAGCCGCTTTTTGTAATTATTATTGATACTTTTGAGAAATATAATTTTGCTCTCACTCCGCTGAGATTCTCAAAAACCCTAGCTCTCTCTCTCTCTCAGGTTTTCGCTCCAGCTTCTGGTATTTTGCTTGTAGGTGATCTTGGTTTTTTGTGGATTTGCACATTTGTGAAATCTTACATCATCATCTCAAGCAAGAGATTGGCATACACTGGCAAGAATCTCATCTTTCGAAGATCAATAGTCTATCTTAGGTTGACAAATCCAATCCTATCTGATCCTACATCAGGAAGTAGAGACTCATCCCTAACACTTGGTAATCCTCCACCATCAATCCTCAACAAATCAGTCATCCTCCATCATCCTAGCTATGGCAAAAGGTGTGTGAGATACTTGTTATTTCATTTGTTTATTTAATCTTTGCTTATATTTTAAGTTATGTTGTAAATATCTCCCCGTCTATTGTACATATCATCATGTCTTGTTGTACATATCCTCGTTAGTCTTGCAATAACATATGATTAGATAACCTTGTCCCACCTAGCCTTGCACTTCAACAACATATTTTATCGACTATCCTCGATCACGTGATTATCCTTGATCCATCATTTGCCAGTGAACAACACAACATTCAAATGGGTCCTTGAGGATGTATCCTTCCTCCTATCCGACCTAATCTGCCATCAATCAAACTGGGTCCATGACGATGTATCCTTCGCCATGTTCAAACCTAATCTCCCCCCACCATCAATCTTTCTCCTTGGAAAAGGATGTCTTTTGGAGTTATCATTTTGATCTTGGATTTTGTCCTTTGGATCTTGTTTATCTTTTATGGCTTCTCATTGTCCTCTACTCAAAGTCACCATGATCCTTTATATCATGGTGCACTGCGAATGAGGATACTCTAAGGCAAGTATTTTGATCATCTTTTTGCTTGCCCATCAGTCATTTGTTTGTGGTTTCTCCAGCATCATTTCCACCATGCCTCCTCTGGGTTTCATGTGTGATGTTGGGGCATCCCTTTGCACGCTTGTTTTTTTGTGTCAATCCTATGCAACACTAGTTACAAGGCCTTGTATTCCTAGTAACCTTTGCAGGTCTCTAGCATTGCTATATCAAACTAGGTTGTGCTCTCAACAATATCCAACACAAGGAGCTCCCCAAATCCCCCCCATCCTACATCATATAGATTAAACCTTGCATCCAGCATATAGCATCATCCTGCATCCTATAGATTAATCTTGCATCTTGCATCTAGCTTCATCCTACATCCTGTACTTCATCATCATCTTGCATTCACCCATCTTTGCTCTTGGAAGGTCATCTGTTTATCCCCCCTTCCCATCTTTCTTCATCCTTTCCATTCCTTTCTGTGTTCTTTTCAAGAAAATTCCACAAAGTTTCCTCTTTGCATTATTTTCTCGAGGGGGCACAACCCCTTATTCTTGTATTCTAGCCCGGGGCATATTATTTTCTTGTCTTTGATGCCACGCCACTTGCAACATTGCATCAAAGATGGGCAAAATGTAGACACCTAAAATGCCTTTGCCAAATAAAAATATTTTATTTTGCAGAAACCCCTGATGACATCATCATTAATTAATTAATTAATTATTCAATTAATTAATTAATTTTTATTGTCATTATCCCTTCTCCTATTTTAATTAAAGACATTTAATTAAAGAATCCCTCCCAAAATCATTTGAATCAAATTTGAATGATTTTCGCCCCTATTTATTAAATTAATATTTAATAAATAATCTCAGAATCCTTAAATAAATTAAATATTTATTTAAAGCCTAAAACCCTAAAATCTTCTAGAAAACCCTAAACCTATCTAACCTTTCCTAAACCCATCCTAAACCTACTTAGAGGGTGATTCCTAACCCTCTTAGTCTAAATCCTCATCCTTTGAATTTTGGTCAAATTCCCTCATTAATAAGCCTTACATGCTCATTAATGGCTCCTTACACCCTCATTAAGGCTCTTATAACCTCTTATTGAAGCCCATGTCTCCTCTTTTATCTTGATTCCCTAGACACACTTCCCTAGTGTTGCTCACACATGTGTGAGCAACCCTTAACCCTCATCCCCTTGACCATACCTCTAACCATACCCCCAAATTCTACCCCTAACCCCGACTTTGACTCTAACTCCCCTTTCTAACCCAAGCACTTTGTCAAATCCTATAAATACTCCTCCTTCCAAGAGAAAAGCATTAGATTAGTTTTTATCACTCACGCATTATTATCATGAGCATTTTTATCTAGATTATCTTAGCATTAACATAATTGTTAGATTTACTTATCTTTCAAGCTTTCATAGCTCATCCTAGAATAGCTTAATGGATTAACCTAGTTCATTTTTAAGCTTTTCTAATCATTCTCATATCATCTCACATTCATATTTGGTTAAAATAAATCTAGTTTAAGCATTCTTGCATCAAACCTCCATTTTAGCTTCGTTTTGGTTCCTTGGGCTCTAGGGGAAAATCAGGTGTTCCATACCTGATTCTATGCCACTATGGGGTATCCTTGGTCTCTAAATGATCCTAAACCTTCCTAATCTACATTAGGGACATGCTCCTAGTGTTTTGAGAGCACACCGACATCCCTAAATCGAGAGCAAATCGCCCAGTGTCAGGGTGTTCCCGTTAAGCTCTATCTCAAGTGTCTTTGCAAATAGATTTACTATATGCTAGGAATGTGATGTTAGGTCTAATTTTTTAATGTCTATGCTTGTTCCAAATAGGTTAGGTTTGTGCTGATCACACATAGATTTGATAGGGAAAATGTGGTGGGAGATGGAAACAATCGATTTTGAAAAAGTTTGACTTTGAATAGTTATGATGGAAAAAATGTACATTGCAAACCAATCTTTTTTTTGCACTAGCTATATATGTCATATAAAACATACTTTAAAATTAGATGAAAAAACCTTTATTTACATATAGTTTTGTGGTGGGAACTAGACCCCTGATTTGCAGTATTTTTTAACAACTAACAAATGGGCATTAAACATTAAAAAATCTATTTTTTTAAAATAATAAGAATAAAATTTATCCATTTCTACACATTTCATCAGTTTACATCATCTTCAAATTCCAAACACAAATATCATTTATGTCGTTAAAGTTTAACAATTTTGATGTTGTTAGCCTTTTCCTTTGAAAAAGGGTGACACAGTATTGTACTTTTACCCTATTATATCTTTGAACTTTGTGTGAAATGTGTATGTGAAATATCTCGTTATTGTTTGAGTTAACTATGATATCCCCTTATGTTTTTTTTATGGCATTCCATTTTTGCGTGTGAATTTTAGCATTCATAAATTGTTTGTTTGAAATGTCTTCCAAACTTCTTTTTTACAGTGCATCACTTTTGCATCCACTAGTTGTTTGTTGGAAGTGTGTATGAACATTAGGCATTCACTTTGTGGACATCTATCTTTTGAACTTTAGTAGCTCATTTTATGTGCATGTATCAATTCTAGCATTTTCTTATTGTATTTTTGAACTTTCTTTGAGATGTATGAGTTGATTTTAATATCCCCTTATTTAGGAAGGGAGAGGGGCAGTGTGTTTGAAATAAATTTGTGTGAAGTGTGTCTAAATTTTTTATTGGTCACTAAAAATTAACTTGCTCCTATTATGTTTTAGGTTCTATGGATGGATGTGCTTTAACTTACTGTATATGATGAAAACCTACCTGTTGGGAGCAAAATAAAAAACACAAACATTAGAAATAAAAAATATATTCATTCTAATCTAACATATTCATAAACTTTCAAAACCAAAAGTTTTCACCATAACCTTAGATGAGTATGAAGCAAGTGCACTCAAGACTTTCTTGATTTAAACTCTTAGAGAGGTTGTGGGTGTGCTCTCCCAACGTAAGTATAAATCCCACTATGAATGTAAGGTAGATTAAATAAAGATTGAATTACTCAAGGAGGAGCTATGGAAGCAACCCTGCAATATTCAATACAATAAGACAAAGAGACTCAAGGATGAGCTATGGAAGCAACCCTAAAACTCATATGACGTGCAAACTAATTAAAAAAATGAAGCTATTGCATCAAATAAAACTAAATTCTAAATCTATAATGAAATCTAGTAACTACTAAACAAGTTAGTAAACTCTAAATGCAAGAAAACAATTATAAGTATAAACTAGTATTATAATTCTATATACAAATGATAGATGATTTTCTTGAGGCAAGGGTCCTATTTATAGGATTTTGGAGCGTTGGGGTGAAGTGTCATCTATGTGGAATCCACATAAGTGCCACCAAGGAGACACATAAGCCATGCAAAGTCCAAGAGTTGATCATGTGTGAGCAACTTGGGATGTGAAGGGTCAATGTGTACTCCAAGTACACATGTTTAAGTGTGTGTAAGAGGTGTGTAAGAGAGTCAATTTTCATACTTTTGGAAGGTGTAAGAGGTGTCTTAAAAAAGTGTAAGTCTTGTTTAGACAATTTTTAATAATTTTTGATAAGGTGAATTTAAAATTATTTGCTCACACATGTGAGTAAATAATTAGGACTAATCTGTGTAGGAAGATTAAAATTAGCTTAATTAACCTTAATTAATTAATAAATAGGTTTATTAGATAGAAAGTGATGTGTGTAGGATAGCATCTAGATTAGGTTTAAGATTAAATTTAATTTAATTTAATTTAATCATGGTTTAGTATAAATAAAGCATGTGGAGGAATAAATAAATTAAAAATTTATTTAAAAGGGGAATATGGAGAAACATGTAATAAATTAAATTTATTACATTAGGAGGGGTAGTATACTATAGTTAGTGAATTTATTTAATTAAATAAATAAATAAATTTAACAAATATAATTAATTAAAAATTAATCATAATGTTATTTGGGGTCATTAATTAAATTAAATTAAATTAAACTAATGTTAAGTGGACAAATTTATGTGTCTACATTTTGCCCCTCTTTGATGCAGTGTCAAATGATATTGCGTCAAAGAAAAGAAAACATAGATGCCCTAGAGAAAAAATGGGACCTAAAAGGTGCACAGAGGAAAAGGCAGTAGGAGAAGGTGCCCCTTCAGGAAAATAGGTCAAAATAAAACTTTTAACCAATTTTCATGAAAAAAGAGAGGGGAAAAGACTTCGCATGACTTGTTTGAAAAAAAAGGAAGCAAAAAAGAACCCTTTTTAAAAAAAAAAGTTAATGAGGGTCCCTTATTAAGGGCAAAAGGAGGGTAAAATGATTCATTTTTACCACAAGGAAAGAGTGGAGAGGAGAGGAGAGGAGAAGAAAATAAAAAGACGATGAGGTAGACAACAGATGGGTGAGAGGGTGCAAGTCTACCGACAGGCAATAGATAGGGGGATCCGGTGAGTTCACAAAACCCATCTTTGTTTTTGTTTGTTGTTTTATTATTGCATAGTTTTTATGGGTTTGTGAATGTGATTCAAGGATTAGATGACAAGAGAAATGCGAGAGGGGTGATGTGGCACAAATGTTTGTTCCCTAACAAGAAACTATGAATGAGTGTTTCCACTTATCTAAGGGAGGTGTCCAAGGGTGGCGGAGCTGCTCATCTATAGATGGCCATCTCGGCTCAGCTAAGAGAGGTGGAGTTTCCTATCCATAGACGGTTGTCTCTATCCATGATGAACCGCAACAAAGCCACCCATAAATAGGTGAAGTGGCCCATCCTAGGGCAAAGCCGCCTATCAATGGACATATGTCTCTGCTCAAGGCAGAGGGGTAGAGCCGCTCGTCACAAGACATGCGTCTCCACCTACTGAAAGGATGAGGGTGAGAAGTGACCCATTCATCAAGGGGGATTTGTCTAGGGACAAAGTGGTAGGGATGAAGTCAAGGAGGAAGATGAGAGGTTTGATTTGGAGGAAGATGAGAGGTTTGATTTGGACGAAAAAAGGAGGGAGGGAAAGGTGAAAATAAGAGCCTTGTCTCAAACAAAAAATGCAAAAAAGAAATTATCTAATATGCAACTAAACTACCATCCAACTTGACTACATGGTTTAGTGGGATCACTTGTGTTTATGTTGGAGAGCACACCCTAGTTTGATGTTGCAATAGGAGGTATGCATCATGTGTTATAAAAGCATAAATGACATTGTTCCTTTGCGTGGACTACACTCTCAGACATACTAGATAGCTTTAGGAACATAGATGTAGATTTCATAGTCACGACGAAATAAATTCCATATACCTATTGGAGAGGCTTGGGCACACCCAAGTCTATTTAAGGGATGTAAGTGTGCTAACCCATTGCCCCAATAAGATACACATAATCATAACTTACTGTTGATGTCAATTTTGTACCACTACATAACATATAGCAATTGAATACTTGATATAGCATACCAAACACTCAACCCTCTCTTGAAAAGTAATTGCTCATGAAGAACATGAGAAAACTCCAAGGTTCCTTACACCTGTGGATACTAACTCAGTTATATAAATGTGATCTGCCGATTAATCACGTCAGTGGGCTTACGTTGTTCGTTCAAGGATGTCAAATTCTCGTTATGATGATGATGGGATCTAGCTTTTCAATGTATACTCAATGACTTTCTTCTTTTTATATCACTTCCAACTTTGCTCTTCAAACTTCAACTATGAAACTACTTCTTGCTTCTTTACTACTACTCCTATGAATGAAGAAATTAGCAAATGGACGGGGATCCAACCAAATGAAAGCTTTCTTGCAGCACTACCTCCATAGGTGCAATGATTCAAGGGGAATGAGACTAGATTACCACACAAGGCTCCTTAACAAGCTGCTAAGATGCTAGTGGCCTAGTATATAGATCCCTACCATACATTTACCAATATCACCATACAACTGGCCGTCTACTTCTATTCTAACAACATGAAATGAAATCCTACTTTAATTTGAGAGATGAGAAGAAACATGCAATACACCAAAATGATCATGTATATCCACCATGCAAATCACAACAATGAATAGAGAACAATTTTGATAGTATTTTGGCAACAATTCTCCAACATAAATCCCTTTTACAAATGAGAACAAATGGCCTTATATGGAGGCTCAAAATTACAATGAGTGGCCAAGATTAAGAGGCAAAATCAATGATCTAGATTAAATCCCAGAAACCCTAATTAGGGTTACCACCCCATCGGCCAATGAGAAGATGCCACCTCATCAATGGACCAATGAAAAAAAAGGAAAAGTGGTAACCAATGAGAAGGCACCAAAATGGTAGCCAATCAGAATCAGACACCTACCCTACCCAAGAAGAAAGGAGATTTTGCCACTTGGGCTTACATTAAATGATCTTCTAATACAATTCTACCCTTTTCTTTCATCTTCTTAGCATAAGCAATGAATTTGGTTAACATGTTGTTGACTTCTTCCAAATAACAGGCCTCCTATGCCATCTAGATACAGTCGTTGGCCTCTGCTCCTCCATTTCGCTACCTAAACCCTCTTTGGAAGCTCGCAGCCTTCACTGCTTGATGGGCGAGTGAATGGTGTGAGGAGACGAAATGGAGTGGCTCCCTTCATATACCCTACTTGGGGCCCTAATAATAGGGCCAACCTGCACTTTTAAAAAAAAAAAAAAATTTAATCAAACCAATAAATAAAGGGGCCAACCTTGCCCAAAATAATTAAAATGCATTGCACCTTTAACAACCAAACATAGAATTTTGAAATTGCCTTGGGGAAAAGGGCACGCCACCTATAAGAAAGGTCCTAATCTGATTTTAATGCCAGGCACCATATGTTAAGGGGCTAAATTTCATGCTTAGGCACGCTATTTTATAATTTCAAAGAAATTTTTTGTATTCCAAGCGCCCAAATTTCACATTTTTAAAGGCCAACCTTTAAGATTTCAAAGCAAATTTTAATTTTATTATCTCAGATTTTCATATTATTGCCTAATTTATGATTTATGATGCCCCAATTTCCACTTTAAAGCTCCATTCCTTAATCCTAGCGCCCAGATTTTACAATTTATAGCCCAATTTTTTCATTTTAATGCCCAGATTTTTGTTTAATGCAAATTTCAAAAATAAGAGGCCAGATTTTATTTTTAATTGCTCAAAATTTATTTCATTGGCCTAGACTTTGAATTTCAAAGCAAACATTAGTTTCATTAGCCCATATTTTAATTTTTTAAAGCAAGATTTTCAAAGTTTAAACTCAGATTCTCGAATTTAATACCCAAAGCTAGATTTTAAATAAAAGGCCAAATTTCTAAAATTATGGAAGGAGATAACTTTAATTTCATTTTATATTTCCATTCGGCAAATCAAAACATTTGGCAATTTAATCCATTTATGTAATCCTTGTTTCAATCATCCAAAATTTCGCAATAAAAGAGTCAAGAGACCAAAACATGAATAAATCAAAAATCACAAGCCAAGCACTTGAATTCTAAAAACTTTCAAAACAATCATTCCTCTAAGTCCAAAAAAAAATGGCTAAGGCGTAGGGATATCGAGATCTAGAGAAAACAATGCCCAGGCTAGTTCGAAAAAATGGGGGTCCCCAAAATTTTTGGGGCGATGATGTGAAACCTCACAACACTTACTAACAAAAATTCTCTTAAAGTATCAAAAAACAAATCATACCGTAAATGACACATGCATCCCATTTCACCATTCACAATATACCAAGATATGAAAGATCGAGACAACCATAAGTAGGATCCACTAACACAAAATGATAAAATCAACAAAGAATGCCTCCTGACCAAGTAGTCATTTGGTCCATAGTTCTTGCCATGAATGAGATAGGATTGATGGGTTTGATTTGAGCCGACTGAGGAAGGACGCATCTTGCAGGGAAAAGATTGATTGACTGATAAAGATGGATATTCGCTAGTAATAGATGTGAAAGAAATAATAACTCATAGATTAGATCTCAATGTTGATTTTGATAAGAACTTTTGTGGTCACTGTATCTAGGAAAAGCTCAGTGTGATGGGGTTAAGCTCAACTTGATGGGAATCTTGCTTGGACCTTTATTGTGATGCAGTGAACAAGGACTTAAAACTAGACTAGGACTAGGATGAGGATGAGGATGGATATATACAATGGGTAGGAGAAGAAAATAGACCCAAATCTTCTACCATAGTGCCTGAAACAAGTTTTCACCATGATAGTTGTCTAGAGTGCTTGTTTGCCAAGTTTTCACTAGTGGACGAATTTATCTCTCCCTTTTTTTGTAAGGTGCATGTTTACCAGGTTTTCAACAAGACGGTAATTTTTTTAGGAACATTTTCTGATTTTTAGGATTTTTTCTACTTTTCTAATTTTTAGGCTTTTTCTCATGACTTTTTTTAATTTTTAGGCCTTTTTCAGGACTTTTTCTATTTTTTAGGATTTTTTGTTGAATAAACACTATACAGGAATTGAATGCTAACTATGCATAGAAGCTCTTCAAATACAGAATAGTTATAGGATCAGGGAGTGGATCTCCCTTAGGTGTTGCAATCTGATATGCCCTAGAGCCAAACTTGGTAATAACAACAAATGGACCCAACCAATTGGCTTCAAACTTTCCTTTTTTTCGGCTCTAGAGATTTATTCATGTTTTTCTTTAGGACCAAATCACCAACGTCAAACTCACAAGGTTTGATATTCTTGTTGAACTGTAAGTGTAGATAATTTTGATACACATAGAGGTGGTTGAGGGCATTGAGACGTCTCTCATTGAAGAGTTGCAGCTCTTGCAAGAGGGCAACTCTGTATTCTTCTTCAGACATTAGGTTCTTGAGAGAAATCTTGAGGGAAGGGAACTCAATTTTAATGGGAAGGACAACCACAAAACCGTAGACAAGGGCAAATGGATTGGTTCCAATGGGAGTATAGATGGAGGTGTGGTAGGCCCAAAGGGTAGGATTGAGTTGCAGGTACCAATCATGGCCAACGTCATCGATAGTCTTCTTGAGTATTTTCAATATGGTTTTATTTGTAACCTTAACTTGACCATTGCCCCACGAGAAGTACTTAAAAGAGAAATTTTGGGTGATGCCAAATTACTTACTAAGGTCAACGACATCCTTATTCTTGAAGGGTGTTCCATTATCATTTTGGAGATCTTTTGGGATGTCATAATGACAAATGATACAGTTCTGGATAAACTTGGAAATATGTTTACAAGTAGTGTAGGTGAGGGGGATTGCTTCAACCCATTTGGTAAAGTACTCAGTGACAAGTAAGATATACTTGTGACCACTAGCAGAATTAGGGAATATCTGGCCCACAAGGTCAAAGGCCCTACGAGAGAAAGGCCAAGGTGTGATGGTGGGTTGGAGGGATTGAGTAGGAGCATCCATCAAATCATCATGCTATTGACAAGAAACACATTTCTTTACATAGTGATAAGCATCCTACTCTATTGTCGACCAATAGTATTCAATGTGTAGAAACTTCTTTACTAAGGTAAGGCCACTGGAATGGGCTCCACAGATTCCTTGTTGGACCTCTTCTAAGGTTACTTGTGCTTCCTCTGGATTCAGACATTGAAGAAGAGTTCCATCAAAGTGTTTTTTAAATATGGTATCGCCAAAGATTGTGTAATGATATGTACAACAGATGAAGGTTTTATGTTGGTTAGGCGTAAGGGTGAGGGTAATGGTCTTATCATGAAGGTAGGAAATGATTTCTTGATACCATGGTGATTTAGGACCAACAATTTCACACATCATCTCAGAATCCAACTTTTCATAGACAGGGACCATAATATTCTCAACAAGAAATTCACATCGTGTACTCATCTTAGGCATATATATTAAGGAAGCAATGGTAGCCATAGCATTGACTATTTTATTGATTGCACTAGGGATTTGATGGAAAATGATGCTTGTAAAATGTTGTGTGAGATCTTCGACCATGCGATGGTAAGGGAGAAACTTATCATCCTTTATGTGAAATTCACCAGTTACTTGCTTGATAACCAATTGGGAGTCACCAAAAACAAGAAAACTTGTGATCTTCCACCTGATAGTTTTACAAAGTCCTGTGACCAAGGCTTCATATTCTGTTATGTTATTGGTACATGCAAATGCCAATTTTTATGATTTAGGGATCAAATCCCCTTGTGGTGTAACAAACATAATACCTTCTCCTGATCCTTTCTGGGTGAAAGATCCATCAAAGTAGAGCTTCCACTAAATGTTAGGAGTGACAGTCATGATGGTTTCATTCAGGAAATCAGTGATAATAGGATGATCTGCTTGAATGGGAGCTTCTGCAAGTTGATCTGCGATTGCTTTCCCTTTTATTTCCTTTTTTGTGTGTACACTATCAAATTCACTAAGTATCATGACCTATTTTGTCGTGCGGCCTATTAGACAAGCTTTAAATAACAAATACTTGAGTGGGTTAATATTTTCTATTAATTGCACCTTATGATTGAGCATGTAATGACATAGCTTCTACGTGAAAACAATTATATCAAGCCAAGCTCTCTCATTAGCTGTATAGTTGAGATCATAACCCACTAAAGTTCTACTGAGGTAGTAGATGACACACTCATTTTCGTTGTCATCTAGTTGTGCTAGAAGAGAACCTAGTGCTACTATAGTTTCTGAAATGTAGAGGATCAAAGGCCGACCTAGAACATGCGAGACCAACATTGGTGGGTTAGCTAGATATTCCTTGAGTTGTTCAAAGGCCTTTTGACATAAGCAATCCCAAATGAATTTGATATCTTTTCTTAGCGGGTGGGATAAATGATGCATCTTGTCTGCCAATTGTGACACAAATATTCGGATGGACTGAAGTCTCCCTTTTAAGATCCATAATTATTTCAGAGTCTTAGGAGGTGGAATCTCCAAGATAGATTTCACCTTCTTTGGGTCAACTTCAATTCCTTTGCAGGAGACAATGTAGCCTAACAACTTGCCTGACTCCACACCAAAGACACATTTCTTTGGATTTAATCAAACCTTGCACTTCTCCAATTTGTCAAAGATTGTGGTAAGGATAGCGATGTGTGATTATTGTATATTGGACTTGCCTAAGATATCATCCACATAGTCTTCCATAATCACATGAAGGAGGTCAAGGAAGATAGTGGACACGACTCTTTGATAAGTGATGCTTGCATTTTTTAGACCGAAGGGCATGACCTGGTAACATAACATACCCCAAGGTGTGGTGAATACAGTTTTGTGTTGATCCTCCACTGCTATGAAAATCTGATTATATCCAAAAAAACCATCCATGAGGGACAACATCTCGTGCCCAACAGTCAAATCCACTATGATGTCAATATTAGGAAGTGGAAAACCATCCTTAGGATAGGCGAGATTAAGGTCTCTAAAGTCAGTATAGATACGGATGCCCCCAAAGGGTTTACCTATTGGTACAATGTTGGAGACCCACTCAAGATAATATATGGATCTAATGAATTCTTCTTTGAACATATTTTGTAGTTCAACTTTGACTAAGAGTGCCACTTGTGGATGCATCTTGCACAATTTATACTTTATAGGTTTGATTTTTGGATCTAGGGCAAGATGATGTACAACTAGATCAGTATCTAATCTAGGCATATCTATGTAAGTCCATCAAAAAGTTGATTTACGCCTTCTTTAAAATTGTAGTCATGGATTCCTTTTCTTTCTCATTGAGGGAAGTTTAAATGTATGTGATCTTTGGATCTTCTTCAATACCAAGATTGACTACTATAGTATCTTCTATGAGAACAGAAGATTTTTTCAGTGGAAATGACATAAAAGGAAAGTCAACTTATCCCTCCTCTGGTGCCTCAGAAAGGTTCTCACTAGAGGACACGTCCTTTATTTTATCTTTTTCTTCATCCAAAGGTGCCTCATAAAGGTTTTCACCCAAGGATGTTTTATCATTTTTTAGATTTTTAACTTCTTCACTTTTGTGACTAAGGGAGTTGAGTTGGCTACTGAAGTAGGCTTCGTTGTAGTGGATATGATGCTCATTTTATTAGAGATTTCTTAGTTCAAAAATTTCTAGAAATGCCCCATTCAAATCACATATGTCTAAGGCAAGTGGTGAATCTTGTTGGTCATAATCAATTAGCTTCAAGTTAGTAAGGGGAAGATCAGGCGAGGAAAGGTCCGATTGGGTGAGATGGAGGATACGGGTGTCAAAATCATCTTTAATATATTCGAAATGGATTTCAAAGAGATCTTCCTCGGTGTTTGAATTAGATTCAATCACATAATAGTCCTTGGCAAAAATTTTCTTAGTCTCTATGGAACCCAATCCTTTTCCACGAGGATACCCAATTGCTTTGATGACAGTTTTCCTTCCAGGTTCTTTTTCTCTAAGGCCAATACCATGATATCCCATGCTTTCAACAATGGGAGTGGGCCTAACATATTTCCCCTTAGGGATGTTTAGAAGTTTTTCTTCCTCCTCATAAAATAGCCAGGATAGAACATTATGCTCCATGTGTTCGTCTGAAAGAGATCCCCAATGTTCAAACGTAGTCTTCTTGCATTTCATGGTTTCCTTATCTCCCTTAGTGAAGAGTTGTGAAATTTTACCATAGGATTTGGGGGAGAGGGGGAGATTACCAATACACATAGCATTTGCAAATTTATACTCCCCCATACCTTGATTTGTGAACTGAAACTTCTTTTCAGACTCAACTTTTTCCTTTCCTTTAGACTTGTTAGACATCTTTTCTTTATTTTCAAAAGAAGTGGTCCGAACAGGAGTCTCTTGTTCAACAAGATGGACATACTCATTTAGTTGACATCAATTTGATTGCTTAACTTCCAACCTTTTGTAATACTGGAAAATTTCATGGTCTCCAGGGATTGTTATTTCGGCCCCATGGTGTGGGAACTTTAAACATTGATGAAATGTGAATGGGACACCTGAGATAGCGTGTATCCATGGTCTACCCAAAAGGATATTATAGGGTAGATCTAGATTGAGAACCTAAAAAACTATTTCAATGAGGGCTGAGACCACTTGTAAGGGGAGTGCAATGAGACCTTTACTGACACTTTCTCTATCATCATATGAGTTTATTATAATTCTTTTATTTACATCAATAAGGTCCTCAAAAAGACCTATGTTATGGATCATACTTAAAGTACACAAATTCAAACCAAATCCATTGTCTATGAGGACTCTTTTGATTTGGGTGTTATGGATGGTGACTTGGATATGTAGGGGTTTATTCTAGTGAGGATCATGATCATGAAAATCTTTGTTAGTAAACACTAGATGTTGTTGGGCAACTAAGTTTTCAATCATTGCTTGGAACTGGGATGCATTGATATTTTCGAGGACACGGGACTTAGTCAGGGCATTTGCAAGGACCTCTTTGTGAATAGGGGATGTATGGAGAATCTCAAGGACAAATATCTATGTAGAGGTATTCTTTAACTGGGAAAGAAGGTCATAACGCAACGTAGGTCGTGTTGATGTTGATGGTGCAACAGGTGGACTTTTAGCAATTGGATTTAAAGAGGCTTTTATAATGACTCGAGGATGATGAGTGGTGACATTGCAATCGGCACACTTTAGAGTTAGGATGTTTACATGAGCTTCAAATTGTTCAATGTGGCCATATAGTGATTGAAAACCGCAAACATCATTTTCCTCTACACTACCGCAAGTGCGTTCATCTCCCAAGATCTTGTTTGTAGTGTAATCATAGGAAAAGCCATTGGATGATGATACATTATTTTGATTGTGCTCTGGAAAAGGCTTAGAATACATTTTTGATTGGGCATTGGAGGTAGAGGCATTTTGACCTTCTACCTCAATTTTTGCATTGTCAATCAAATCTTGAACAAAATGGAAAAATTTCATGCATTTCTTGATTTCATGCCCTTTGATGCAATGATAATCATAGTATTCGTTATCCTTATACCAATTTGGTTTTGGTTGATTATCATCAAAAGACCTTGTGTTAAGATAGACCATCATTCCATGGTCGACTAAATGTCAAAAAATGACATCAAGGGAGTGCTAGCTGTGTGAATTACCTTCGTTGTTGTGGTCTATTGTTGTTGTTATTGTTGTTCCCATTTTAACACAAGAATAGGGAACCATGATAACCAGATCCTTGATTTTGATTGGTTTGATTACCTTGATTATTCTAGCTATTGTTATGATATGGATTGTTTTGATCATTACAATTGCCTTGATTTTTTTTGTTGGATGGTTGAACATTTTGGACATGCTCAACATCTGTCACTCCATCATTAACAACACCCTTATTCTTAGACCAAAAGTTGGGTTTATTGTTGGTGCTATTAGATGAATTAGAGGGATAATGTTTAATGGCCCCTTTCATCAAAAGTCCATCTTCAATAGATTTTCCCTTTTTAATGAGTGCCTCAAATGAGTCTGGGGCAGCCATTTTTATTTGGAATGACATTTCTATAACTAAATTCTTAGTGAAGATATCAACGAGGTGTGAATTTGGAATTTTCCAAGGCATACGATTTGCAAGATGCCGTCATATTTGAAGAAAGGTAGAAACATTTTCCCTGTTTCTTTTCTTTGTGTTGCATAAGTCACTAAGTGATGCTTAATGTTCGATGTTGTAAGAGTATTGTGCAAAAAATTTCTCAGCAAGATCATTAAAAAATGATATAGAACCAGGAGCAAGATTCAATAGCCACTCAAGCGTAGGTCCACCAAGACTCCTAGTGAAGAGTCTTTGAAGGAAATTGTCATTGTGGGCAACTTCTTGAGCTGCTACATAAAATTCCTTGACATGTTGTACATGACATGATTCTCTCTTGTATTTATCAAATTTAGGAATCTCAAAATTGATGGGGAATGGTTGAACACTGATTGATTTATCAAATGGACAAGGACATATCTCTACAAAAGATAATTCCTTCTTCCCACCTTTTTGCATAGTGGTCATCATGCTCTTAAGCTCATTGATTTTTTGTACCAACTCAAGAGGATTATTGTTGATGATTGTATGGCATTGATGTGTTCCTCCCCTAAATGATGTGTTATGTCCTTTGAGAGGTGGAGGATTCATGTTATGTCTACAAAGAATGTGGTTGGTGTTATTCGCATGTGAAGAATTTTGATTCTTCAGGACTCCATTAGGCTTTGATAAAATTGAAGCAGAATGTCATCTTGATGAATCTAGTGGATGTTCAAGTCCATGACCTCCATTCAAGTCATTATTTCACTCCATTGACATTTTTGTTGTCATTTGAGTTGGGTTTTCTTAGAAGCTATCGGATTTGTTTAAGCATATCATGTGAAGGTTGATTCATGTTAACAGATGTTGAAGGCATAATAGGAATAGCCTTTCCTTTGTTAGTTTGAATCAGATTGTTCTCAAGAAAGGTTTCAACAAAAATTTTAGGGAGCGTGATACCCCTTTGAATAAGGTTCAGGAAGATATTAGAACTATTGGCTTGGATTAGATCTTCCACTAGGATCAAATTGTTAGGATCATCAAAGAACTCTTTAGCTCACAAATTGGCATTGATGTAGTGCCTACCCTAGAGATACTATTTATCATGTTCCTATCTGACACTATGGATTTTCATATGATTAGTACTTTCTTTATGAGATATGATATGACTTTTAGTTAATGGATATATATTTATCATGTGGATGAAGTTTATGATTATATTTGATGGTGATTATTGGTCTAACCCTGCTAACTCGGTATATGATCTATATGTATCCTTCTTGGTGCATGTACCAGAAGAGGGGAGGTAGTTGTAGTCACTCCTATAGGAGATTCAACAAATGATGTCGCACTCCTCTTTCCTTTCTTGTTATTAGTTGTATGTATATATGTGTGTGTGTGTGTGTGTGTGTGTGTGTGTCATTGTTGTTTCTCGACGATGCAGGTGTGTGTAGGTACCAGGCATCGACTCCACCTAGCTACACAGGTCTGGGTGTGCCTTAAATCCTTGAATTAGTTGTGTTGTTTGGATATGAACCAAATTTCACATATGGGAAAACCCTAAAGATTTTGATATTGTAGACCCATCTCTGGTTTTGGCCTTTCGGGATGTTTATATGGGTTCTTGTATCTTTTGATGTCAATCTCCTTTAAAGTGGTCATGAAGGGTGTAGAATTACAATCTGTGTGTGTGTGTGTGTGTGTGTGTGTGTGTTAATTATGTATACAAGCATCCATATATGGGTGCACACATATATGCATACCTGTATACATTCAGAATATTATTATGATTATGGTTGTTCTTATGATTGTTTTCATTAAAAGTTGTATGTATAAAGTGGAATTAGTTAAATCAAATAAATGCCTAATGAAGAAAAAGGTAAATTATGGGTTATGAATACATACATACATACATACATACATACATACATACATATATACATATATATATATATATATATATATATATATATATATATATATAAAACTAATTACCTACTCCTAACTAATTACCTACTCCTAACTAAGGTTAGGAGTAGGTAATTAGTTTTATATATATATATATATATATATATATATATATATATAACTAATTACCTACTCCTAACCTTACTCCTACCTTTTAGACTTTCTCTCTCTTTCTTGTTAATAGGGGGTGGGAGTGGAACTTGAGACCTCCTATTTGTCAGGGGTGCCAAGTTCCATTGGGTTAGTGACTTCCTTGAGGAGCATACTCGGAAAAAAGGTATTAATATTAGAAGTAGTGGTTATGTTTCTTTTTAATATTTATAAAACTATAGTAGGAGGATTTAATTATTTTATATTTTGGTATACAGGTAAGTTAGTTTAGTTTGGGGATGGTAGGTAGAAAGTAGTTACCTATGGGGTAAAATTAATTTTATGATTTGTATTAGTATTTTGCTTATTTTATGAGGTAGGTAAGAATGTTGCTTTACATGAAGCAACACCCTCAACCTCTGGAACTACCGGGAGGTTTATTTATTATGAAATTTCTCCTAAGTATGGGTAACATGAGATTTCAGAGACCAGGAAAGGACGTCTGAGGAGACCACACACGAATTGGGGAAAGCTAGGCTTGGGGGAAAAGTTTAGAGTCAGGAACCTCCAACACAAGAATTCAAGTAGGATCTTAAATCTGGAAAGCTCTCTCTCTCTCTCTCTCTCTCTCTCTCTCTCATGGTGCCTTCCCTGTGTGTATTTCTTAAAGTTTAATAATAACAATAAAATCCCTATAGTATGGTAATTAATCTAAGACTTGGTTTTGTGTTCTTAGGATAAAATCTATACAAGATAAATTAATAATTGTTTTAGTATGTTTTCCCAAAGATTTTATTATTGTTTTGTTTCTGTTGAGTTGGGTGAAAATTAAACCGGGAAACCTTAGTAACCAGGAATAAACTTTCATTTTTCAAGAAAACTTTAAATTTTTTTTAATATAATAGTTTTACCCTATTAGTGTAACTTACTATTAATTTTTAAGGCAGAGTAATAGTAATTACCCTATAAAAAAATTAGACTAGTAATTTTATTTCTGAATAAAAGTTTTACTCTTTACAAAAAAAACTATAATGGACAAAGGTTTTATATATTAAATATTAAAAAATGGAAGAGTTACCTTTTTAGTAATAATATATATATATATATATAATATAATAAAAAGTAATTATTAAAAAAAATTTAAATAATAAAAACAACTTTTGGTGGGTCAGGGACCCCATCCCCCAACCGCACCCGTGACCCCACCGGGGAATCACGTGGAGCTCACTACCAAACGACAAGGCCTCCCTGCGGGCTCAACCCATGGGGCCTTCCCCACCAAAAGGGAGGCAAAAGGGGGGACGAGTCCTCCCCTCCCTCGACTCCTCTCTTAAAAAAAAACTTTTAATAAGTTTTGTTTGGTATTTAATAAAATTTTAAATTTATTTAATAAACTTTTTTATGTTATGTTATAAATTTTTAAATTTATTTAATGAAGAATTTAATAGGTTTATTTTATAAATTTAAGGGTTTAAATTTATAATTATTAATTTTATTTATTAAAATTATTAAATGTTTTTAGTAAAATTTTAATTATTATAAATGATTTTAACTTTTATTAAATGACATTTATAATAAGCTTTAATTATTATTTTTATTGTCCTTTTTATTATTTTATTCAAAATTTTAAAAAGTTGTGAATAATTTTTTGTAGATTCCATATATATGTGGTTATTCTTCTAAATAGATTGATTTGACTTGGTGTTTAATCTAAATCTATTAAGTCCTAATTTATGTTAGATGGCATAATTTAATTATTTCTAAATCTGATTTTCATAGTCAACATATTGGATGATCAATTGTGTTCTTATGAACTTGGGATGGTTTGCGATTTGTTTCGATAAACCCATAGAAAGGATGTTGTGATTAGTTAGAGGCCACTTTGGTAGTCTTGATTAGACCTTAAAGCCTTAGGTAGGATGTTGGGCTCTTTGTTTAGATGTTTTCTTGTGATAACTTTGGGAAGGGTATACGGTCACCCTATCCTGTACGTTACACGAGAGGGATGCCAGTATGGAAGTCTTCATCCTTGATGACCTATTTGTGAGTAGGATTCCTAGGTGCCATAGGTGTGTGGCTCATTTCTAGAGGGATAAACTTTGGGTGAGTTTTGAAAAGAAGAACTAATATGATTCAAAAACTAGTTTGGGTATGGGTGGGATTAATTTAACCATTATGAAGATAAAAGATTTGATTATGGCCGCATAGGTCTTGTTGGAGTACCAGGGTCATTATGGCTACTGGGACAAGCCACTTAAGGGCGCTAGAGTACATGACTGCTAGGAAGGATCCCAACACATAGGACTATGCGATGACACTCACCTGATCAACATCCCAGGAAAAATCCTCTATTGTTCTTTATGTTTTTGTAAGTGTTGTTTTTGTGTTGGGGTTGGATACTTCACTACCTTAGACTTGCTTAGTTTCCCTTGTGTGAATAATGGTTCTATCTCCTAGCACGGGGGAGTGGACCTTTGTGGATCCACATGGTTGGGTGGTGAATTCTTGTTCGAGGTATTGTTCAAGTGTTGCAGATTTTGAAGCATTTGAAGATGTTGTGGATTGCTCTCTATTTTTCTTATTGTATCTTGTGAAGATGTCTGTAAGAACCTTGTAAGAAGTTCAAACTCATGTAAGCCTATAAGGCCTTGTAATGTGAAAGAAATATTGTATGCATCTATGCATTTGGGGAAGGGTATCTTTAGGAAAGTGATGGGAAGGGAAGAAAAACTGTGATATTCTTATAGATGACATATTTCAAATTATGTATGAAAAATGCAAACACTAAAGGGTCCATGAATTTAATTTTCTGTGGCAATTTCATGTTGGAAAGGAAATAAGCATGGAAGCAATAAATTAATATATCATTGTTTAGTTTCTCTATTTCTTGTCTCTTACTTGTAGAAACAAATGAATCAATGAATTTTACTTTTATGCATATTTTTTACTTAATGCATTTCATGAAAAGTTAACTACATAATTTAGAGAATAAACCTTAAGGGGAACTTGTTAGGACATAATACTTAATTGAATTTAGAAAACACAATTTTTTTTACACAATTCTTTTGCTTATTTGTATGCCCTTCCGGGTTCCCTAGTGGGGCATGAAAATTGACACTTTCAAGTATGACCATGTCAGATTCTATATGTGGTTCTTTGTCTTCATTGAAGTTTTATTGGTAAATGGTTTCTTGATTGTTATCCATGGTGATTCTTGTCTTATCTTGGCTTGAGATTGGGTAAGTACCATGCACGAATGACCTTGGGTAGGATTGAAGAATTGAGAGAATATGATGAGAGGAGGACATGAATTCATGAATTAGGAGCAACTTGGACTAGGATTTGGATTAGTTTAAGAGGAATAAGCCTCAAGGATTGATTGGATTTGATTTGAGAGTAGCTAAGCCAAAATGATTAATTTGATTGATTGGATTAAAGAGGAACTAAGCCTCAAACATTTAAATTTTTGGAACAAGCCTAGGTGAAACAAGACTTTGTGATTGTGCAAACAAAGGATTGGATTTTATTTAAAATATTCTCTTATTTGGGTGATAGACCGATGATCCCCAAATAAAATAGGACTAGACTAAAACTACTAGAGAAAGACTTAGTTCTCAAAGTAGTGGCAGATTAATGTTTTCTTTGATTAAAGGTCTATGTAACACCATTGGATTGATTCTTTCACCCTATTTCTTGATCAAGATGTGAAGGATGTATTGATTTGATATTGATTTGAAGTCCAAGGTTTTGATTAATGCTCCTAATATTTTTAAATGTGGATGAAGGAAGAGGTGATTAAAGATGAGGAAATGATGAGTGGTTTGAAGAATAAAGAAGGTCAAAGGTACTTAATCATAGGATTCCCAAGTGACAAAGGCCATGTTCACTTTGTTCTTGGAAACAAAATTATCAACCCAATTTTTATAGCTGATTTTATCAAACTTTTCACTGGCTTCAAGAGTCTTTTGGATAGATTTTGAATAGGATTTGTTGACTCTAGCCTTTCTATCAATGATCTTTTCTTTGTAGACTTGGGAAACTGGACATTTTATCTTTTTATGTTTCACACCATCAATCATGACTTAAAAAGAAGAAAAACATGATATAGATTGTGATGAAAAATATTAGGAAGACACTATCTTGAAGGATCAAAGGATGTTCTTTGCAAGAACCAATTTCATGCATACATCAAATGTTTGGGTTACAAGCATTTGTTGAAAATAGTCCTACAAGGGACAAAGAAACCTTGCGAGATTCAAGTGTATGGGTTTGTTTTGCAATGGAAAGTAACAAGCACACTTTTTATCCCTAGAATGAGATTGGTTGAGATTGAAAATCTTTTCTCACTGACTTAGGAACACACCCAAAAACTCCTCAAAATGTAGTCATCACCAAGCATGCAATGGCTCTAGTCATGATGTCATATTATCAAAGTGTTAATGTTGATGGGGGTTCGATATGGTGAGTATCTTAGAGAGATTACTATTCTGCTTGCACATAGATTATCAACCTTTCAGAGGTGAACCAAGTGGCCACTACTCTACAAATTTTAGTCAAGGC
This sequence comes from Chamaecyparis obtusa, assembly GCA_027943335.1. NCBI lineage: Eukaryota > Viridiplantae > Streptophyta > Pinopsida > Cupressales > Cupressaceae > Chamaecyparis > Chamaecyparis obtusa. Next base: position 35,643 of record BSBK01014528.1, read on the forward strand.
ATTCATTCATGATCATCCCCTATAGTCCTAACTTATGAGATTGAGGCCTATAGCCCTACAAGTACTTCAACCAACGTAGTCCTACAAGAAGGATTTAGGCCACTCAACCCTACACATGATAAATCATATGCAAACACCAAAGTGTAAACATAGAATTAACCATGTCTTCTAAGACTTTAATATCAAGGAAGCATATATTTATAGTGGGTGGACGAGTTGTTGTCTTCTTGTCCCCACTTTGAGTCATTCTCGAGAGATTTTTTCCTTAACTGGTAGGCTCTCTAAAGGTTTAATGAAAGAAGATATGGATTGGCCATGGAAGGAGTCTAAATTTCTATTTTTCCCTTAAGGGTAAAAGAGCATACTCTCCTATCCAACAAGGTTTTTTCCCAAACACACCAAACAACTAATTAATTCCAAGTTTCTTTAAGATAACTATTCAAAAGACTCTAGGTTTCTGATTTTCCTACTTGGAGAAAAGAGCATACTCCCCTAGCTAATGAATTATTATAAAAAATAAACTTCCTCCTTAATTCTAGGTGCCTAAGAAATCATTAAGAAAATACAATGTTTGATTGAATCTCCTTGGCAACCTACAAAACAACTTTGGTGAGTAGTTTAATGTATTTGGTCTTCTAACAACATTATGCAAAACAAACAAGTTAGCAGTCTCAAAATATTCAAATCTTGGCCAAACATTCTGCAAAATCATTGTTAGAAGGAAGAAAATATTAGTAACTTCCAAAAAACTAGATCAACAACCTTAAAATGCAAGATATTATGGAAAAGAGATGAAAATAGGTCGAGACACCTATGTACAAGCTGAGACACATGTTTTCAGGTAGAGACGCCACTGAAGAGACACCTATGTACAAGCATAGCCGCATGTGTAAAGACACGTGTACAAGCGGAGATGCCTATTTATACAACAAAGAAATATTAACTACCAATTTGTCAAGGTGTTATGCTCCCATTAACTTGAAAATGCATAAAAAGGTTTCTTACGATGAAATGCAATAACTTTAAACCTTAATATGCCAAAAAATGTCACTTAATCAACTAAAAAGGTTAATGTAAAAGGGAACTCCCTTTCTGACAGAGGCACTTGTGTACATGCAGAGACACCTATCTGCACAATAAAGAAATAAAAACAAATATTTTCATAGTTTTTATGTGTTTTTCTTCATTACAGATACAATAAAGTGTTTTAATAATGATTATTAGCCTTAATGTGATTAAAAAATGAAAGTTTTTCTAATTAGAACAAACCAAATGGGAAGAAAAACCCTTCCTGGCAGAGACGCCTATCTGTAGGTGAAGACACTTGTCTGTAGGTAGAGATGCTTGTCAGATAGGCGAAGATGCCTCTAGACGGGTGGAGACGCTTGTCTGTAAGTTTTGTAGAAAACTTTCACAAAAATTAGAAAAATGGTTAGAAAATCAGAATGTGGGTCCCATTGGAAGTGCCATAATGTATATGATGAAAACCTACCTATTGGGATCAAGCTAAAACATGCAAATGTTAGAAATAAAAAACATATTCATTCTAATATAACATATTCATAAACTTGCAAAACTAAAAGTTTTCACCATAACCATGGATGAGCATGAAGCAAGTGCACCCTAGACTTGCTTGATTTAATCTCTCAGAGATGTTGTGGGTGTGCTCTTCCAACACAAGTATAAATCTCACTATGAATGCAAGGTAGATTAAATAAAGATTGAACTACTCAGGGAGGAGCTATGGAAGCATCCCTCAAGTATTCAATAAAATAATCCAAAGAGACTCAAGGAGGAGCTATGGAAGCAGCCATCAAGCTCATATGACATGCAAACTAATAAAAAAAATGAAGCTATTGCGTAAATAAAACTAAATTCTAAATCTATAATGAAATCTAGCAACTACCGAACAAGTTAGTAAACTCTAAATGCAAGAAAATAATTCTAAGTATAAACTAACATTATAATTCTACATGAAAATGATGGATGATTTTATTGAGGCAAGGGTCCTATTTATAAGATTTTGGAGGGTTGCGGTGAGGCAAAATCTATGTGGAATCCACATAGGTGCCACCAAGGAGACACATAAGCCATGCAAAGTCCAAGAGTTTCTCACACATGTGTGAGCAACTTGGGATGTGAAGGGTCAATGTGTACTCCAAGTACACATGTGTAAGTGTGTAAAAGGTGTGTAAGAAAAAGTCAATTTTCACACTTTTGGAATGTGTAAGAGGTGTCATAAGAAATTGTAAGAAGTCTTGTTTAGGAAATTTTTAGCAATTTTTGAAAAGGTAAAATTAAAATTATTTTTCACACGTGTGAGCAAATAATTAGGACTATGGTGTAGGAAATTGCCTCTTTAATGGACATACACTACAACATTTGGGGTCGAATTTCAACGCCACTAAAATTTGTGTTTTTTTTGCAAGTGCCCCCAACACTGTCGTAATATCAATGATGATGTCGTAATTGCGACACCCATTTAATTATAAACAAAAAAAAAAAGTGTCATTTGTAATTTGTGAATTCGAAGAGTTGTCGTGAAGACGGCACTGCACTTTTGTGTGGCGCGAAGAGGGCATTCGATTTTGGCATGCACAAAGAGGCCGACACCATGTAGAAAAAGGGCACTGGCACTTGAGGTAGGCATTTGAGCTTTGTCTTCTTATTAACTCAATTTCAATGGCATTTTTTACATCTGAGCATTGTTAATAGTTGCACTGTTTACATCTTAGCATTTGGAATGCTTGATGACCCGCGAGCTTTGAGAGCTAGAGCATCGTTCTATTACCTTCAAGGCATTGTGTGAAGTGTTTGATCTCTCTTTATTTATTTTGTTATTGATATTCACTATGTGGTACTCCCGGTTTATGATCATTTCATGAGGAAATGTCTTGATGGCTCGCGGGCTGCAAGCTAGGGCATCATACATTGTTTATGAGCTCGCTATTGAATACTGGCATTGTTTACATCTTTTCATTTGGAAAGCTTGATGACCCACTAGGTTTGAGAGCTAGGGCATCATTGCTATTACCTTCAAGGCATTGTGTGAAGTGTTTGATCTCTCTTTATTTGTTTTGCTATTGATATTCACTATGTGGTACTCTCTGTTTATGATCATTTCACAAGAAAATGTCTTGATGGATCATGGGCTATAGGCTAGGGCATCATACATTGTTCATGAGCTCACTATTTAATACTGGCATTGTTTACATCTTTTCATTTGGAATGCTTGATGACTTGCGAGCTTTGAGAGCTAGGGCATCGTTTCTATTACCTTCAAGGCATTGTGTGAAGTGTTTGATCTCTCTTTATTTGTTTTATTGTTGATATTCACTATGTGGTACTCCTTGTTTATGATCATTTCATGAGGAAATGTCATGATGGCCCGCGGGCTGCAAGCTAGGGCATCATACATTGTTCATGATCTCACTATTTAATATCTAGCCAGGCCATGTAAATGGTACCAGGCCAACCCAATCAGCCCAACAAAATGTGTCATGTTTATCTTTGTCAAATACACTCATTCACCATTTTGTTCTTGTTATTCACATAAATATTGCATCAAAAGTTATTGTAAACAATGATTCAAAGAAAAAAGAAACAACTATAATAGATCAAACCCCAAAATTATACAGTCAAGAAGAGATAGTGCCCTAATCAGAGACAAAATGAACTCTTAATGTAAGCAATCATGGAACCAAAGAGGGGAAATTAAGGCACCAACCAGACTCAGGAAAATATAGCATCTAAAATCATAGAGGACGCTAACAAAATGAGGTTAGCCCACACAAATTGTGTACCTTTCCCACACAAGATCATCTATAAAGATCTTAGCCTTCTTCTCCGCTGAATTCACAATAAGAACAATTAAAATTGAATGCTCTTAGTTTTTCTTCAAATCTATTTGAAACTCCTATGAATTCACTATGCATTAGGTATGACATATGAAGGAATGAATTTGAAATAAGAAAGAAAAATATTTCTGTTTAAAAAATAGTATAATTAAGCCTCAAACAAAAAAACTGCAAACTTATAAACTTACAAGCTATATACACCATCTTGATCCGCTGAAAAGGTCTTAGCCTTCTTCTCCCCTGAAATCACAATAGGAACAAATAAAATTCAATACTCTTAGTATTTATTCAAATCTATTCGAAACTCCTATCAACTCATTGTCCAATAGTTAAACTAACCTATGACTTCAAAGGAAGAATTATGAAATATAGTTGTAGGTAGTTATCTCTTTTATAATGATGGAGGAGTTAAAGGTAATGATCAATGAGGTTGCTTCTATTAGATCATACATTAATACACTTACTATTTTGAATTTGAGCTCAGGCATCATGCAATGTTATTGCTGGCATTGCATGCTTGCTATTGTTGTGCACCATATATTATTTTATACACAGTTTATTTCATTGAGACCATGAGCTTGGCATTTGTAATGTATTTTATGTTATTGGATCAATGCTGCCATGTTGTTGAGTCTGTGTATGGCTTGACTATGCACATGCATAATTGTAGATGAGGATCAATAATAGGGTGTCAGGCATTGCTTAGATCCTTTGGATCTAACCCCATCTTTTCCTTCCTTGCAAGTTTTGGATCATAAAAGAGCATACTAGATTGAACCTTGGGTCAACACTTCATTACTTCAGGCAATGTTTGGTACCTTCATTATTTATGTTCATCCACTTATGTATATTTTCATATTCATTCATATTCTTCTGAAAGTTGGCTATTAGTGACCATATAGGACCATTCTTGATGAAATTTGGCATGAAATTTTATAACATAATTTCTTAGCATTTGATCTTTATATGGGAACCATGACTTGAGGTAGGCATTCGAGCTTTGTCTTCTCATTAACTCAATTTCATTTTGATGGCATTTTTTGATGGTACTCCCCATTTATGATTATTTGATGAGGAAATGTCTTGATGGCTTGTAGGCTGCATGCTAAGGCATCATGCATTGTTTATGAGCTCACTGTTTGAGCACCTCATGTCCCTATTTGATTGGCCGATGCTCTGTTTGTTATATTGATGCTATTAGATCAAATAGGGACATCAATAATAAAATAATACACTTACTGTTTTGAATTTGAGCTCTGACATCATGCAATGTTATTGTTGTCAAAATAGTAAGTGTATTAATGTATGATCTAATAGCAGCAATCTCATTGATCATTACCTTGACTCCACCATTATAGAAGAGATAACTACCTACAACTATATTTCATAATTCCTCCTTTGAAGTCATAGGTTAGTTTAAAATGGAGAGAGATCTTGAAATATCGTAAGTAAAAACATTACATAGTGGTATTTAGATTACGTACAATATGAATTCACATGCCTTTAATTATGTTTCAAGTTTGAAATTATCACTCATTGTTCATTTGACAATTCAAGATATAAGTATCAGAATATAAACTGTTGTAAAAGGAAGAAACACATATGTATCAGCATTTAATACAAAATATAAAAGTATCCCACAGACACATAGTTGCTATTATAACAACCATCCTCTAATCCCATGGTGTACTAGTCTCAAGGTAAGAACAATTTACTTAAGCCATCATATAAGTATCATCCTAAAGTTGAAATAGACATTGACTATGGATATACAACACTGAGCCATAATAAATTACAGAGTTTCACTGCAATTTCTATGTCCACTTACAATAATAAATTACAGAGTTTCACTACAATTTCTATGTCCACTGTCATTAAAATATATCACTTCTCCTGTTATATAGGCATCCTTCTCATTAAGTGTTTCCATTGAAATATATCACTCCTGTTATATAATGTATATGCATACTTGTTTAAAATGTCATACTTGTTGCTCTTAAATATTATTATCATTTCACTCAAATTTACATGACATTAAAGCCAAGCCCAAAATGTATACATACGTGTAAGTATAGGAGATGGATTTTGCAACTATTGAAAAAAAAAACTATACCAATAGCAGCTTACGAGAAACTATACTTGTGCTTACCACACCATACCTCAGCATCATAATGCTTATCATTTTCAAGCTTGAGTGAGGCTTCATACCACACACCGTCTGCAGAATTGTATGCAACACTGAGTTAGGCTAGAGGTAAACTACATGTGTCATGTAAACAACATGGTTGAATGCAATCTCTTTTGCGTGTTTTTAAGAGTTTTCCCACCAATACAAATGTAAATAACGCATTGAACGTAATCTATGAACACTGCGTGGTATGAAGTCTCGCTGAAGCTTGAAATATATCACTCCTCATGTTATTGTCAAAATTAAATTCAAATATTTTTCAAAATATTTATTCTTGTAGAATTAAGATATCCTTATCTCAATAATAAAATAATCTTCCATAATAGTTTTTGAATCACATTAACACACACCCATGTTCTGTAGCATAGTTTGTTTTATAAGTGTATGGCTTGACTATGCACATGCATAATTGTAGATGAGGATCAGTAATAGGGTGCCAAACATTGCTTAGATCCTTTGGATCTAACCCCATCTTTTCCTTCCTTGTAAGTTTTGGATCATACAAGAGAATACTAGATTGAACCCTGGATCAACACTTCATTACTTCAGGCAATGTTTAGTAGCTTCATTATTTATGTTCATCCACTTATGTATGTTTGCATATTCATTCATATTATTCTGAAAGTTGGCTATTGGTGACCATATAGGACCATTCTTGATGTTTTTGAGTCATTTGATGAAAAGATGTAAATAGAGATATCTTAATCTTTATGAGCTCAAATTCAAAATAGTAAGTGTATTATTTTATTACTGATGTCCCTATTTTGAAGTGTTTGATTGTTTCTATTACCTTCAAAGCATTGTGTGAAGTGTTTGATCTCTCTTTATTTATTTTGTTGTGCATATACCTTCTCTGATCAACTCTGATATGCATAGGTGATGAACATTCATATTTTCCTAAACAGTACTTTGAGCTTTCCTGCAACACATGTACTATTGTGAAAATCATCACAAGTCCATTTGTTGCAGGAAAGCTCATAGTACACATATTTGGATGACATTGTTTACATCTTAGCATTTGGAATGCTCGATGACCCATGAGCTTTGAGAACTAGGGAATTGTTGTTATTACCTTCAAGGCATTGTGTGAAGTGTTTGATCTCTCTTTATTTGTTTTATTGTTGATATTCACTATGTAGTACTCCTTGTTTATGATCATTTCATGAGGAAATATCTTGATGGCTCACGGGCTGCAAGCTAGGGCATCATGCATTGTTTATGAGCTCACTGTTTGAGCACCTCATGTCCCTATTTGATTGGCCGATGCTTTATTTTTTATATTCAATTTACATCATATATTTAGTTTTAATAAATATCTTATAAAACAACATAAAACTAACCCAAAATACTTTGTCTTAATAAAATCTTAATAAAACAATATATTTAGTCTTAATAAAATCTTATAAAATAACATATATTGTCTGAAGTGTTTGATCTCTTTTTATTTGTTTTGTTGTTGATATTCACTAGCTATGTGGTACTCCCCGTTTATGATCATTTCATGAGGAAATGTCTTGATAGCTCATGGGCTGCAAGCTAAAGCATCATACATTGTTCATGATCTCATTGTTTAATAATGGCATTGATTACATCTTTTCATTTGGAATGCTTGATGACCCACAAGCTTTGAGAGCCAGGGCATCATTTCTATTACCTTCAAGGCATTGTGTGAAGTGTTTGATCTCTCTTTATTTATTTTGCTATTGATATTCACTATGTGGTACTCCCCGTTTATGATCATTTCATGAGAAAATGTCTTGATGGCTCGCAGGCTACAAGCTAGGGCATCATACATTTTTCATGAGGTCATTGTTTAATACTGACATTGTTTACATCTTTTCATTTGGAATGCTTGATGACCTGCGAGCTTTGAGAGCTAGGAAATCATTTCTATTACCTTCAAAGCATTGTGTGAAGTGTTTGATCTCTCTTTATTTGTTTTTTTGTTGATATTCACTATGTAGTACTCCTCGTTTATGATCATTTCATGAGAAAATGTCTTGATGGCTCGTGGGTTTCAAGCTAGGGCATCATGCATTGTTTATGATCTTACTATTTGAGCACCTCGTGTTCCTATTTGATTGGCTAGTGCTCAAATAATGAGCTCATAAACAATGCATGATGCTCTAGCTTGCAACCCGTGAGCCATCAAGACATTTCCTCATGAAATGATCATAAACGGGGAGTAGCACATAGTGAATATCAACAACAAAATAAATAAAGAGAGATCAAACACTTCACACTATGTATGTTGTTTTATAAGATTTTATTAAGACTAAATATATTGTTTTATTAAGATTTTATTAAGACAAAGTATTTTGGGTTAGTTTTATGTTGTTTTATAAGATTTTATTAAGACTAAATATATGATGTAAACTCATAATTATACTTGGTATATATATTTCTAAGGAGGAATTATGAAATATAGTTGTAGGTAGTTATCTCTTCTATAATGATGGAGGAGTGAAAGGTAATGATCAATGAGGTTGCTTCTATTAGATCATACATTAATACACTTACTATTTTGAATTTGAGCTCGGGAATCATGAAATGTTATTGTTGTCATTGTATGCTTACTATTGTTGTGCACCATTTATTGTTTTATACACTGTTTATTTTGAGACTGTGAGCTTGGCATTTGTAATGTATTTTTTGTTATTGGATCGATGTCGCCATATTGTTGAGGCTGTAGATGCATTGAATCATCACTATCATTCTATTTTGATAGTAGCAATATAACAAACAGAGCACTATCCAATCAAATAGGGACATCAATAAGACATTTAATGCATTATTACTTCATCATGATGATAAAAACTTTATTGGCTCAAAGCACATAGAATGTGGTTAGCTTCATTACTGCATTAGATCTGTACCTTTTTTATTTTCACTAGCATCATGCAGCTTTCTTACTTATCCTTTAAAATATAGATTCAAATATACTCCATGCCATAGCATTAATGTATAGATGATGCAGATTTGTGTACCTCTTTGTTTTGATGTAGTTTACTCACTGCATGCAATGGGGCCTCCTTGGGGTTGCCAACTATGTTGTGATGTTATGATCTTTACTTGAAATCTATGATGTACTCCTCCCTTAATATGTAGATTTGATGCTTTTCTCCTCTGATTTGATGATTATGTATGCCCCTTCCATTGCTTACTCATGCTTTCTCATGACTGCCTTGTGTTAATGAGCATGGTGTGTGACTATTTTGGGTGCATCATTTAGAAATGATGTCACAACAACACCAGATGAAACAACAACATCTAGTGTTGTTGTTGCATTGTTTGAATGATGTAGTCACAATAGTGACTCACCAGGTGTTCATGCAGACATAAATGGAGCCATTTACTCTTTGCAACATTCTTCTGATTGCACATGTCTTGTAGCATGGTTTTTCTTTCAGAAGTGTATGGCTTGACTATGCACATGCATAATTGTAGATGAGGATCAGTAATAGGATGTCATTCATTGCTTAGATATTTTTTATCTAACCCCCATCTCTCTTTTCTTTGCAGGTTGTGGATCACACACGGGCACACTAGATTCATACCCAGGTCAAAAATTCATCACTTCAAGCAATGTCTGGCACCCTTATTATTTATGTTCATCCTCTTATGTATACTTGTACTCCTGCATTTTCTTTTGAAATTTATTTTCCTTGTATAGTATATACAAGTTATTTTTCATCTATATACATGTAATCTATAGATGCAAAAATTTCTTTTCCTTTACATGTATCTTTGCATGAAATGAACACAAATTAAACAAGATCATCTAATAATGCAAACTAGGGTACTGTAGTCACTCATCTAGTAATTAGTTCCCCAAACCATTACTAAGGATTGAACATAAGTCTAAGTCCCCAAACCTATTGTTCTTTGTGTCCTTATTGCATTCATAATTTTGGTTCAACCCCTATAAGATGCCCAAGCCTAGAGGCCAAGGAAAGTACCCAAAAGCACTTGAAAGAAAGATGAATGAAACCATTGTCCTTATGTGTGTAAACCCATATAAGTGTTCTTCTTTTGCATCACAACTCCTACTTAAGGATCCACAATCATCCATTTGTGTTCAAGACTTATTATTACCTTGGTCCTTTTGAATCTTAGGATGACATCTCAATTGGGAAATGAAAACCAAAACTTTTCATAGACCAATAACAACCAAGGCATGTGGGTGCTCTTTTGCTGTACAGTTATACTTATAAAATATATGTACGGTTATAAAATTTCATGCCTTGAAATTTCATAACATAGTTTATCTTCATCAAAATAGAATGGAAATGGTGATTCAATGCATCTACCCACATTCTATGTGCTTTGAGCCAATGAAATTTTTATCATCATGATGAAGTAATAATGCATTAAATGTCTTACTGATGTCCCCATTTAATTGGTCGGTGCTCCATTTGTTATATTGCTACTATAAAAATAAAATGGAAGTGGTGATTCAATGCATCTACAACCTCAACAACATGGTAGCATTGATCCAATAACAGAAAATACATTACAAATGTCAAGTTCACGGTCTCAATGAAATAAACAGTGTATAAAACAATATATGGTGCACAATAGCAGCAAGCATGCAATGACAACAATAACATTACATGATGCCCGAGCTCAAATTTAAAATAGTAAGTGTATTAATGTATGATCTAATAGCAACAACCTCATTGATCATTACCTTTCACTCATCCATTATTATAGAAGAGATAACTAACTACAATTATATTTCATAATTCCTCCTTTGAAGTATATATATATCAAGTATAATTATGAGTTTACATCATATATTTAGTCTTAATAAAATCTTATAAAACAACATAAAACTAACCCAAAATACTGTCTTAATAAAATTTTAATAAAACAATATATTTAGTCTTAATAAAATCTTATAGAACAACATATATTGTGTGAAGTGTTTAATCTTTCTTTATTTATTTTGTTGTTGATATTCACTATGTGGTACTCCCTGTTTATGATCATTTCATGAGAAAATGTCTTGATAGGTCATAGGCTCCAAGCTAGGGCATCATGCATTATTTATGAGCTGACTGTTTGAGCACCTCAAGTCCCTATTTGATTGGCTGGTGCTCAAATAGTGAGCTCATAAATAATGCATGATGCCCTAGCTTGTAGCCCGTGAACCATCAAGATATTTCCTCATGAAATGATCATAAATGGGGAGTACCACATAGTGAATATCAACAAAAAAACAAATAAAGAGAGATCAAACACTTCACACAATGCCTTGAAGGTAATAACAATGATGCCCTAGCTCTCAAAGCTCGCGGGTCATCAAGCATTCCAAATGAAAAGATATAAACAATGCCAGTGTTAAACAGTGACCTCATGAATAATGTATGATGCCCTAGCTTGCAGCCTGTGAGCCATCGAGACATTTCCTCATGAAATGATCATAAATGGGGAGTACCACATAGCTAGTGAATATCAACAACAAAACAAATAAGGAGAGATCAAACACTTCACACAATATATGTTGTTTTATAAGATTTTATTAAGACTTAATATATTGTTTTATAAAGATTTTATTAAGACAAAGTTTTTTGGGTTAGTTTTATGTTGTTTTATAAAATATTTATTAAGACTAAATATATGATGTAAACTCAATATAACAAACAGAGCACTGGCCAATCAAATAGGGACATGATGTGCTTAAACAGTGAGGTCATAAACAATGCATGATGCTCTAGCTTGCAGCCCGCGAGCCATCAAGACATTTCCTAATGAAAAGATCAAAAAAAGGGAGTACCACATAGTGAATATCAACAGAAAAATAAATAAAGAGAGATCAAACACTTCACACAATGTCTTGAAGGTAATAGAAATGATGCCCTAGCTCTCAAAGCTCGTAGGTCATCGAGCATTCCAAATGCTAAGATGTAAACAATGCCACTATTAACATTCATATTGTGTCATTAAAGCAACAAATGCCATCAAAATAAAATTAAGTTAATGAGAAGACAAAGCTCAAATGCCTACCTCAAGTGCTAGTACCCTCTTCCCACACGGTGTTGGCCTCTTCACGCATGCCAAACTTGAATGCCCTCTTTGCGCCACGCAAAAGTACAGTGTCATCTTCACGGAAACTCTTTGAATTCACAAAAATTACAAATGACACTTTCTTTTTCTTTTCTTTTTTTTGTTTATAAGCAAGCCGGTGTCGCAATTAAATAAAAAAATGTCATCAAAATTAAATTGAGTTAACGAGAAGACAAATCTTGAATGCCTAGCTCAAGTCATGGATGCAATATGAAGATCAAATGCTAAAGAACTATGTTATAAAATTTCAAGGCATGAAATTTTATAACTTTATAAATATAAAATTTCAAGGAATGAAATTTAACCTCTGATTTGACCTTGATAATGTCCCCTCCATTGCTTATGCTTGATCATGTCTACCTTGTGTTTATGGGCAATGTGGGTTACTGTTGTGGATGCATCATTTGGAAATGATGTCATAGAAACACTAGATGGAACAACAACATCTAGTTTTTTTGTTGCACTATTTGGATGATGCAATCACAACAATGATTCACTAGGTGTTCATAGAGACATAAATGTAGCCACAATAGTGATTCACCAAGTGTTCATAAAGACATAAATGTAGGGCTTCATTTGGATTCCAGTGCCTATACACTGCACATGTTCCTAAGTGCATTTTCCTGAGTGCACATGTTATGTAGCATAGTTCCTTTTAGAAGTGTATGGCTTAACTATGCACATGCATAATTGTAGATGATGCAATTCCTGGATGTAATTTTGTTAAATGTATGGGAACAATACCGTGTGATCAATTACTCGTGAGCAATGAAGATGGACTTCCCTTGAGAGTAGCCCAGCTTCCAAGTACTTTAAGGACTGATCCTTTCTTTTACTATACAATATAATACTCATAATGTAATGCACTAACCCCCTGTGTGGTCCCTTGCAATAACTAATTATAATAATCTCGTAATTATCTTTCAGGAAATAATCTATTTTATGAAAAACTTAATGATGAATGTTTGCGCATTTTTGGGCCGACCATACACACATGGTATCATATTTTGATTTCATTGCAAGATTAGATTTTGTTTCATCCCTTTCTTCAAGTATATTAAAAGATAGCCTCACTTCATTTATGAATCTAACAGTTTTTTTTCTTAAAAGGTGGTCATTACAAGATAAAGGGTTAAAGAATAAACTCATTGACTCTATGACAACACTTTTTGGACCTGAAGTCTTTCATAGACTTAGACTCCTTGACAAAGCGGGCACTGTTTTGAAGTATATTAGGGACAACTACATGAGCCAAATAGAACACAACCCTTATTACGAGCGGCCTCCCTGTATTCCCATTAATGAATGGGAGGATCTTAAAAAGGGTGCACTTGAGAGAAGTGCAAGACATAGTGGACGAGCAGTATCACCCGAGGAAAGAAGGTACATGATAATGTTAATAATGAAATTATGTACTATTTACTCTTTGTACTTATGTGATCTAACATATTTCAAACATCACATAGGTTGTCTGACATAATAAAGGCAACAAAAACAAGAAAACAAAGGTATGGGCAACACAGGCTTGGCTCGGGTGGATATTCAAAACTTGATGCATGAGTTGTAAGTACTAGTAAATGAAAAATCATATGCAAATATTTATAATTAAATTGCAATCAATTTAGTTTTGATGAAACTCACTACAATAAAAATTCATGATACCAATAAAAAATGTAGGCCTTAGAGTTCAAAAAATCAATTACAAAAGAGGACAAAAAAATAGGCTACAAACAAGGCTATAAAGTCATGGCTGAATGATACCGAGCAATGAGTGCACAAGGTTCTTCTATTGGATCTATTGATCAAGTATGATGGAGGCATCGATTCTAATGTGAATTGTAGTACTCAAGGTATACATTTTCTATTTGAATTTTGATTAATGAATATTTAATACAAGTAAACATGTTAAATTGAATTTGGTGTAGTAATACAAATTTAATTATAATGTGTTGGGATTAATAAAACATTTTATATTGCAGTTGCAGGGGATGTAGAGGTTGTTCCCGATGAGCGTGGTGAGGTTTAAGCCGTCGGACAAGATGATGTGGTTGGATAAGGTAAAGAGCATCATGTTTATATTTTTTAAAGTATTGAAATGCTTGTAACAATACTGAATATATTTTTAAATTAACCCCAATTATGATAATATGTTTTTAATTGAATCCTTTTATTTGTTATTGCAGAGGACCCACCTTTGCAAAAGATAGTGAGATCATGTGCACGACCAAGAAGAAATGACAATGTGGACACGGATACGCCTCTGCAACAATATAGGGAAGCAGAAAAAAGAAAAAGTCAAAAAAAATGATTCTCATTTATGCAACTTATTTGATAATGACTGATGTTTATTTCTCGACAATTATTGGATAATGACTGATGTTTATTTACATGTGTTTGAGCTTAGTTCCATGTTTTCTTTCATTCTTGCATTTGAAATGTTAACGGGCTACATACAAAGGTATGTCATAAGTCTATAGGGTTCTCTCCCTCCAAGCGTATTGTTTCTATTATTGTTTCTTCTACTCTTCTCAAAAAATTATTTATCGCTACTAGAAACACTGAGTTTCCTTTTATACATTATTGTAATGTTGGAGGGGTTTTCACTAAATTTTAGTGGATTTCATATTTTGGGAGAAATTAGTATTAGAATGTTCAATGGGTTATTTTCTAAAACACACTACTTGAACAACAACAAAACTTGTAATACAAATGCTGATTACAACTACCAAGTTAGAAGCTTCACAAAAAACCTTAAATCATCATCTTGTCTAGAATGGTTAATCAATTGTTTAAGGTGGATTAGTTGTGATGATGAGATGTGCCATTCTGATTCTTGGAACTTGATTTGTAACCGTAAGTGATGGAGTTGAGGGGAGATGAAGGAATATCAAACAGTGAATTTGGAAATTTTCATAAGAGAAATTGCAGTGGAGGTCTGATCAATAGAGAAGATAGTAATGACCACAAGAGAATGAATAGTGGTTACAGTTGTAGTGGGGAAGAAAGTGGAGGTCATCCATGAAGAAACTTACTGACAGAGATGGTGTACAAGAAACAAAGGAGACTAGTGTACTTTTTAATAATAACAAAAGTTCAATAATGATTTTAGATGTTAACTGTGATAGTCTCTTGGTTTTAGGCAATGCAGAAGGAGACGCCTAGTTCAATATGCAATCTCAATTTATATACATAGGATATTAGGTGGAGCTGAAAAACACAACAGGGTTGCATTTTTCATAGAGGGCTTTAATTGCATATTTTAAGTTATAGACCATCACGAACATTATAATTTTGACCTATTAAAAAAATGTAAATGTGTTGTGTTTTCTCAACTCCATCTTCTATCTGTGCATATTTTGCTTGTGTTGCACGCGCATTCTTGATTTAAAGTGGGAAAATCTTATTTTTGATGCAAGGGAGAGAAGCCAAACATATAAAGAATATGCAAATAAACACGACAACTACAAAACATAAATGTAGGTATCACAATAGCTGAGAAACATAAATATAGGCATCATGGTCACAATTTTTGGGAGACACAACATAATTGAATGCTATACCCAGAAAATGCAACACAACCACTACTCCTGCAGTTCTAAGTTGACAATGCGGGATCCAAAAACCATATATAGATTCTTTATCTTTGGTTTTTGGATCCCATAGTGTCAACTTGGAATTGCAGGAGTAGTGGTTGTGTTGCATCATCTGGGTATAGCATTCAATTATGTTATGTCTCCAAACAATTATGACCATGATGCCTACATTTATGTTTCTCAGTTGTTGTGTCCCAAGACCCCTTATGACCCTTTATGATCCCTAAGAATACATCTTAGAGGTCGTAATGTGTTGTAAAGGGTCATAAGAGGATCCTAGGAGGGGCCAGATGAGCTTCCACCTTCACATGGTTGGCCCTATTAAGTAGAGAATGTTAAACTATTATCAAAACAAAGAGAAGCTCAATAATTTAAGATCTCAATCAACATATGACAAATATATATTTCTTTTTTAAAAATAGTGTGAGCCATCGCAATTACGATGGAAACCAAAGAATAACCGATTACAAAACTAAAAGCGATGACTATCTATCAAAAACATCAATCACTTCAAGGAGAAATGATCACTTCAGCTCACCTCAAGAAGTCTTGACCCAAGATCAAGTCATATCGATTCAATGGCTACCAAATCAACAAATCTCTGCCAAGAACCAAGTCACAAAGAAACACCATAGACCGCACCATGAACTCACCGTGAAGAGGCATCCAATGTCTCATAAGTCACATCAAATGAACCACTTTCTATAATCCAAGTCTCTCAGCTCTGTTCACCAAGAAGGAGACTTCTCTGAAGTCATCAAGGACACCATAGTGATCTACAAATTTCCATTGTGCAAGTTCTGAAAGTCAAGTCACTGCTACACTCCATAGGAACAAAGCACATCCAATTTAGACCAAAGAAGTCAAGAAGTCACTCGAATCATATTCGAATGCAATCAGGTCCACATATATCCCATGAACACATTAGGAAGAATGCATCTCTGATCACTGCACTAGCTTCTTGTCATCTATCGAATCTACTACAATTCATCTCCGAATGACATAACCAAATCATGGGTACAAATAAAAGACCTCGACTCACCAAACCACCTTAGAAGTTGATCAAGATCTAAAAGTAATGTAACCAATTGGAACCAGATCTACAAGAACACAAAACTAAATTTATACAAACTCGATCAACAAATATATATTTTTTCAAAAAAAATTGTGAATTCCGTCGCTATTACATCACTAGAAAAGTGATGACAATCTTTCAGAAACTTCTAACAAACAACTGTCACATGCACAACATTTCCATCAATAAATAATCTACCAATGATGGTTATTCGTTAGAACATTAGGATAGTTAACCATCGCATGTACAACATTTTTGTCGGTAAACTAACTACATCTGATGTCTACCCGTAGAAATTGGGATGACTACAAATAGAAATGATGGTGTATTCATTGTGTTGAAACCCCCTTTTTGTGATGGCTATAGTTGTCTTAATTACGACGCCAATCATAGTCATCATTTTTTTTGCTGCAAAACTATGACGGCAGGTGGTGTCATAATATTGATGGTAAACCATCTCAATTCTGACATCTTGCCATCAGAAAAAGGTCTCAAATGTACTAGTGATATTAGGGATTCGTCCAGCCCTAATCCTAAGGCTTGGAAGGCTATTAGGGGGTCACTTGGATGACCTAAAGAAAATGAAGACTATGAGGACCTAAAAGTGTTAGGAATAGTCCCAAGAGATAACTGAGAAGGGGGGGGGATGGGTGAATCATTTATCTAAAAGATTCAATTCTTTATCTGATTAAGTACAAAAGAACATTAAGCATAAACACAATATAAGAACACTTAGCACAACACCAATATTTTGGTTATGGGGAAACCCAAATAAGTAAAAACCCCGGTGGGAATTAGCACCCACTATAAACTGCACTAGAGTATTATGATCCCTGTTAGAATATCTTACAACCCTTTTACGATTTGATCTTTATAATGCATTAAGTATAGTGACCTAGTCAAGGGTCAGACCCTGTTAGGAGTCTTTTACAATTAACCCAGTGAGGGATGAGGACACACTGTTTGGAAGCACACTGCTCAAAGGGGTGAAGGTTGCAACCTTCTATTTAACAGATACACACTATATCTGGATCTTGGTGAACTGTGAGTTAGACATGTTGTCTTAATCAGTTCCAATGGATAGTATACACTCTACTTTATCACATAGACCTTCTACTAATGTCTCAACACTTCTCACTTGCTCTACTCTTATCTTTCAACTATCTACCATAGTTAGCAATCACAAATGATTGCTTATAAATATCTTTCCTCTAAATGATATAATCAAGTTGGCCTATTAGAACCATCTTGAAATCATATTAGATAAACAATACAACTCTCCAATAACATCTTAGTCGGCTATACTAAGCATGCAACACAAATTAGGACCGCGCAACTCCATGTGAGTAGATGCATCTCTTCACACTGTCGACTCCGCCATATTGACTAATACTTTCTTCTCATGTTGAATTATGTCATGCACTCTTAACCAAACATAATTAACTCTCTTCCAAACACTAATTCAAACATGCATATCACAATGATAGGTGCAACTACTACAACAATAAAAACACTGTCGGCTCTACCAAATAAACTTAGGAAATTGTGATTGTCAACTAGAGACTTCATAACTCAACCTGTACTACATATCTAACTCTACGTCCATGAACATAGCATCATACACATGTCTACAACATAAATATAAATGTGCAAGGCTTCATTACTACCATAATGTAAATCACATACAAAACTCTTCCTGAGACCTGTCAGGAACACTCACTGATACAGACTACTGTATTACTATCTTCACTCAAAATCAACCTCTACATCTTTGATATCATGCCGATAACATATCTAGGAAACATATACTCAAGGCTCTCTCCATCAGGCTTCCATACATGCTACTTACCATATGTTGTCATCAATGACAAACATACAGTCAACACTCTGGCTTGTTGGAAAATCTCCAACAATCTCCCCCTTTGGCATTGATGGAAACATATGGAATGAAAAACACCACCAATCCAAATGTACAATTATTTTATAATATTCTCTATTTCCTCAACAAAACTCCCCTAAGGATGAATCCTCTATTTCTTACTGTTTTGTTTCTTCTTGCTAAATACTCACTCCCCCTTTCTACAATTAATTTAGAACATTCTCCATTTCCTCAACAAAACTTCCCTAAGGATGAATCCTTCATCTACTATTGTATCCTCTTACTATTTTGTTTTTCATTACTATATACTTACTGCCCCTTTGACATCAATGGAAAAGGGTGCCAAACAATTAAGCATTGGTACTACTCCTGAAGTAGGGTAGTCAACCATTCATCAATCACTAAGGACTGATGCACTCCTGCAAAATATAATTAGATTTAGGGAAGGGAATTACTCCTAGCTTCTCCCTGAGATACTCAAATGTATCCTTAGGTAAAGGCTTTGTGAATATGTCTGCTAGTTGATCTTTTGTTCTCACATAGTCCAACTTTACTTCTTTCTCTGCTACTTTATCTCTTGGTAAGTGATTTTATTTCAATGTATTTTGTCTTTGCATGCATCACAGGGTTCTTTGACATATTAATAGTGATAGTGTTATCACAATGAATAAAAATAGGATAATCAATATGAATACCAAAATTCTTTATCATCTACTTGATCCACATAATTGTAGAGCAACTTAATGTTGCTGCAACATACTTTGCTTCTGTTGTGGACTAAGAAATACAATTTTTCTTCTTACCTATCCAAGTAACAAGTCTATCTCCAAGAAATATTGCTCCTCCTGAGGTACTCTTTCTATCATCCACACAACCTGCCCAATCTGCATTTGTATATACATGAAGTTCTACATTTTCTGAATTAGGATACCATAACCCGTAGTCTATAGTTCCTCTCAAGGATCTGAATATCCTCTTTATTGCCATAAGATGACTTTCTTTGGGATCTGCTACACATCTTTGAACAATACCAACTGCATTGGAAATATCTGATCTAGATTGAGAAAGATAGATTAGTTTACCAATCATAGACTTATACAAGGTTATGTCTACTACTACTGAATCATCTTCTTTTGAAAGCTTGCATCCTATTATCATAGGGGTACTTATTGGTTTGCAATCATCTATCTTGAATTTTTTCAATATCTCTTTCACATACTTAGATTGATTAATGAAAATACCTTTGTCTATCTGTTGCACATTTAGTCCCAAAAAGTACTTGATAGATCGAATCTTTCTCATTTCAAATTCGCTATGCATCTCCTTATCAAATTCAACACTAAGCTTGTCATTACCACCAAAGATAATGTCATCAAAAAATATAGCAACCAACAACAATCCATCAAATGTTTCTCTTATGAATAAATTGTAATTTTTTGCTCCTTTTTTTATCCCAATCTTTGTCAAGTATCCATCAAATCTTTCATACCATGCTCTAGGGGCTTGCTTAAGTCCATAGAGGGATTTCTTCAATCTTCATACCATATCAGATCTGTCTGATAATGTAAATCCTTCAAGCTACTCTATGTAAACTTCTTCTTTCAGCTCTCCATTCAAGAATGCTAACTTGACATCCATCTGGTATGCCTTAAAGTCTTTGAATGTAGCATAGGCTAGAAAAAATTTTATGGCTTCTAATTTTCTTACAAGGGAAAATTTATTAGAATAATCAATTCCTTCTCTTTGTGCATATCCTTTACATACTAGTCTTGCTTTTTTTCTTACCACTGTTCCATCTTCATTCATATTACTTTTGAATATCCACTTGGTTCCAATCACATTATTATCATTAGGCCCGGGGACCAATTCCCATGTATCATTTTTAATTATCTTATCTAGCTCTTCTTTCATTGATTCATGCCAATCTGAATCATTCCATGCATTTTCAACACTTAAGGGTTCAATCTATGAAAGTAAAAATACCTCTTCATTTTTTGTGGAACTCTTTGCTTTTGATCTTGTCATTATTATCATTAGGCCTGGGGACCAATTCCCATGTATCATTCTTAATTATCTGATCTAGCTCTTCTTTCATTGATTCATGCCAATCTGAATCATTCCATGCATTTTCAACACTTAAGAGTTCAATCTGTGAAAGTAAAAATACCTCTTCATTTGTTGTGGAACTCTTTGCTTTTGATCTTGTCATGACTTAACTATTCTGATCTCTAATGATGTCTTCCTTTGAATGATATCTAGATGTGAATTTAGGAACATTAGGTGTGACTCTCTCATCTGACTTCTGTGATTCTTCTTCACTATTTTCAGGGTCATTGAATAATACATCAATGATGTCAAACATTTCATCAACAATCGTTTCTCTAGTGGTAGGTCTAGGTTCTTCTTCAATCATAGGTGCATAATCATGATATCTCTCTTGAATCATAAACTTCTCATCAATCTTAACATGAGAACTTTCAATGATCTTCTTCAAGCTTAAATTAAAACATCTATAAGCTTTGATTTTAGTAGAGTAACCAAGAAAAATACCTTCATCACTTCTTGCATCAAACTTGCCTATAGTTCATCTCTCTTGATGCAGCACTTGCTTCCAAAGATTCTGAACTATTTGGTTGTAGGTACATTCATGAACCATAGCTCATAAGGTATCTTGTTTGCACCTGGCCTCAATTGAATTCTATTGATAGTATAGACTATAATATTGACTGCATCTCTCCAATAGGTGTGCACGACCTTTCCTTCAATCATGATGGTGTGCGATGTATCAAGTATGATCATATTCCTTCTTTCTACAATTCCATTCTGCTGAGGGGTTCTAGGAGCACTTAGCTATCTCTTTATCCTATGTTCTTTGCAATACTCATAAAATCTATCAGAGGTGAATTCGTCTCCTCTATCTAATCTCAGACATTTAATCTTCAATCCAGACTCATTTTCAACCTTAGCTTTGAATATTTTGAACTTCTCAAATGCTTCTGATTTGTCTTTTAAGAACACGACCCACATCATTCTAGAATAATCATCAACAAACAAAATAAAATACCTTTCATCATAGTATGATCTTGTTTGAGTTGGTCCACATAGGTCTGTATGCACTAGATCCAATTTGTTTTCTATCGAATTATGCTTTCTTCTTAATGAATGCCTCACATGCTTACTCATCACACATTCCCTACATATTGTATCAACTAGTTTTTCAATGCTAGGAAGGTCTCTTACTGCCTTTACATTGCTTATCTTTACTATGTTGTCAAAATTAACGTGACATAGTCTTTTGTGCCATAACCAACTGTCATCTACTTTAGCAACAAAACAACTTGCTTCAAGATTAAGCTGAAAAAAATTTACTTTAGTCTTTGAACCTGATGCAATCATTTCTCATTCCTTGTTATTAATGATGCACTTTTTGTCTTTAAATTCCAATTGATATCCTTTGTCAAGAAACTGTCCAACACTTAGTAGGTTATGCTGCAAACCTTCAACATAAAGATCAACAGTGTTGTTCTTTCCATCCAAGGTGATAGCTCCTCTACCTATGATAGGTTTAGGAGTGTTGTCTTTGAATCTAACCATGCCACCTTTGTATCTATCCAGATGTACAAATCTATCCTTGTCTCCTGTCATGTGATGTGAGCAACCACTATCAATGATCCAATCTGTCATGATGTCAGCTAGTGAAATCAGTGCTAACTCTTGTGCTTTCTTTTCATCTTCAAGGTCCATTTCATTAAACATTTTCTCCATGTCTTCAAGAGAAATTAATCCAATTTCATCTTCTGTTGACTCTTCATCTGATACTCCATCTCCAGCATAGTAACATTCTTTTGTATACTTGGGCTTGTAGTTAGTTTTGAACTTCTTGACTCTAGTAGGACACTTAGATGCAAAGTGACCAATCTTGTTACATGAAAAGCATTTCAATGGTAATTGAACTTCATATTTCCCTTTTCCTTTCCTTTCTTTCTTGGAAATCAAAGAAATGAAATCATCTAGTTCTTTCTCTTCATCATCATCATCAAAATTACCAAAAATGTTCAAGGATTTCTTACCATAGACTGAAGCTTTGAAGGATGTCTCACTTTTAGGCTCTGTCTTCAAACTTGATATCTCAAAAGCTGAAATCTTACTGATTAAGGTCTCTCTTTTGAAGTCTTTTGAAAATTGCATGGTCTCATCTAGGATTTTTATTTTTCTCTCATATTGTGGTGTCAAAGTAGTAATAAACTTATCCATTATGTCTTCTTTGGAAATCTCTCCACCATTGTTTCTGATTCCTGCAACTACTTCATTAATCCTTTGATTGTAGGCTCTAATGTTCTCTTCAAATAGCATCTCCACTGTATTGTACTTTTTCTTCCATGTCCTTTTGTGCGCATTCTTGGCTTGGACATCTCCTTCAAACATGTCATCTAGATAATTCCATATCTTGTAGGCTTTATCTACTTTCTTGATCTCTGAAAACTCACTGTCAGACAATGTGTTGATAAGGGATTCTTTGGCAATAGCATTTTGAGTGAACATCTCCTTCTACTAGAGAGGGAATCTGAACTTCTTTGGTAGCTACTTCAAAAATCTCAAAGGCAATGCACTGCAAGTGTGTCATCATTTTATTCTTCCAATCTAGATAGTTCTCTCCATCAAACTTAGGACTTTCTTTTCTAAGGAATATCATCTGATCAACCTCAAGCTGTTAAAAATTTTCTTTGAGGTACTTGGCTCTGATACCAATTGTTAGGAATAGTCCCAAGAGATAACTGAGAGGGGGGGTGAATTAGTTATCTAAAAGATTCAATTCTTTATCCAATTAAGTACATAAGAACATTAAGCATAAACACAATATAAGAACACTTAACACAACACCACCATTTTGGTTACGAGGAAACCTAAATAGGTAAAAACCCTGGTGGAAATTAGCACCCACTATAAACTGCACTAGAGTATAATGATCTCTATTAGAAGATCTTGCAATCCTGTTAGGAGTTGATCTTTATAATGTATTAAGTACAGTGACCTAGTCAAGGGTCAGACCCTGTTAGGAGTCTTTTACAATTAACCCTGTTAGGGGTGAGGACACACTGTTCTGGAGCACACTGCTCAAAGGGGTGAAGGCTGCAACCTTCTATTTAACAGATACACACTATATCCAGATCTCGGTGAACTGCGAGTTAGACCTGTTGTCTTGATCAATTCCAAGAGATAGCATACACTCTCTACTTTTTCACATAGACCTTATACTTATGGCTCAACACTTCGCACCTTCTGCTCTTCTCTTATCTTTCAATTATCTACCATACTTAGCAATCACAAATGTCTTCTTATAAATATATTTCCTCTAAATGATATAATCAAGTCGGCCTATTAGAACCATCTTGAAATCGTATTAGAGAAATAATACAACTCTCCAATAACATCTCAGTCGGCTATTCTAAGCATGCAACACAAATTAGGACCGTCCAACTCTATATGAGTAGATGCGTCACTTCACACTGTCGGCTCCACCAAATTAACTGATACTTTCTTCTCATGTTGAATTACATCATGCACTCTTTATGTACTAGAAAAAGTACCTTCATAGGGTTAGTATCATCAATAATACAAATTGTAGACATGGAAAATTGGCAAAAGGCTTAATTCAATCAGAAAGGTGCATCAGATCATCAAATAGCACTAAAAATCAATAAATGGAACAAAGGCAATTCAAATCAAAGGAAAATTCAATTAAGTGATTAAATGATTAAATAAAGCTTGAAAAGGGGAAAAACACTAAGAAATTGATTAAATTCAATTAATGACATAGTTGTTGAAAGCAAAAATCAAAATGAACCTCTTACCCTTCATGGCTAAATTTAATTACTTTAATTAATTAATAAATCATGAATTTCCTCAACAAAGGAAAAAAGAGACAAAATGGACACAAATCACTCACTTTTGTTGAAATGGTCCAGCCTTTTGAAACCATTTAAATGTTTGTCCTCCAATTTAGGGACAAAGCAAAGCCAATTGACCTTACCCAAGCATAACCATGGTTATCTCACTCTACCCCCTACCCTTGGGAAAATCCTATAAATAGAAGGCATTTTGAGGCATTATTCATCCACTCCATATCTTTGAATTGCAGCAAAGCTCTTGCAATTTGCATCCACATCACTCACTTAGCATTTTCATTGATAATTAACTTCAATTGTTGATAATTTTAGAGATTTTCTTATCAAATAGAGCTAAAATTTGATAATTAGATCTAGTTTGCATATCATTCTTAGTTCAATTCTCATAATTAGAGTGTCACTAGTGAGGATTTGCAGCTGAGAGCCTCACTTACTACTTCAATTTAGAGAGCCATGAGATGTTGATAGATTAATTGTGCATTTGTTAGATTATTTTGCTCTAATTCTTGTTGTTCTTAGTTAATCTTGTAATTTCATGAAGGTGTAAATCACTCACACACAAATGGCACCCACCGTGGGGCCCTAGGCCTCAAATTTATCATAATTTCTACGTTATTTGCAAAATTTAGGCTAGAATTGCATGATTTTGCTCACTGTTTGCAAGTTACAGAAAAGAAATCACGCCTACCGGTAAAGAAATCATGCCTAAAGCAAATAGATGTTGCTTACAGAAATTAAAATGTCACCTGGAGTCTGAACGATCACGCTTATCAGCCTGCAGAATCACGCTTCTGGAGAAAGAAATCACGCCTGCGAAAATTAAGTTCTCGCGTCATGGACAAGCAGCTGCTGCCTTTGGTCATTTAGATGTCGCCTAGATAGAATTAAAAGCCGCGGCCGAGGAATAAGTTTACACCTAGTGTAAAGGGAGTTTCCTACCTTTCGCATTTAATTTCTCGCTTTGAGCATTTTAAATGTCGCTTTGGATTAATTAAATGTTGCTTCTCTGAATTAATTTGTCGCTTCTAGGAAAGAATTTACGCGTTATTTTAATTTGATATCGCACTTGATTACTTTAATCTCGCTTGAGCCCCTTTTGGTGACACTCGCGGTTAAAGTAATTACGTCTTTATTAAATTAGATCTCGCGTTTAGCATGGACAATGTCGTCTAGTTTAGCATTGATATTATATCAGAATAATTGTTGTTGTCGCATGTATTAAAGATTTCACGCGTTTGCAAAATTTAATATCGCACTTGTCTATTTTAATCTCGCTTGAGCCCCTTTTGGTGACGCTCGCGGTTAAAGTAGTCACGTCTTTGTTAAATTTTATCTCGCCTGTAGTCTGGATGATGTCGCCTGACTGTATTTTCTCTATTTTGTCAAAATAAGGACTGTATGCTAACTTCACTGTCATTTTTTTTGTCTCAGGAGCATGGTCTGTCATAAGAAAGTGCAAAAACCAGAGAGAAGGCACAACTTAGAGGATAAATTGATCTCTAAAAGGATAAGGAAAGAAAACTGGGTACATTCTACCTTTGTTCTCAATAATGATTTAGAAAAAGAAGTAGAATTATATGCTAAATACATTGTTGTTGTAGATGCTTACAAACGAAAATATGTCTCATTAAATTGGGAATTTAGTCCTTAAGTTTGTAAGAATTTTGCAAATATTTTAGTAAAAAGAATCAAAAGCATAATCAATCATATCATTTTTAGCTTTGATTTTGGTTTCCCCTCATTTTGTTTGGATTGTGTTGACTAATTTGTTGGTGGAGGGAACGTTTGGCTAAGGTAAGAGAAGGATTTGGAGAGAAAAATAAAAAATCTACTACTTAAAAATGCGCCTAGCCTTTGCTAGCATCGTTTGAGGTATTTTTCTCATCAAGCTTGCACTTCCCTTAAATTGTGGCATTTTCAAAGTTCAAAACATAGTTTAATCATAAAAGGAAAAAATAAACACTTTCAATTCTAAGAACCCCTTTGTCACGGGGTTGAAAAAGAACCAAATTGATTCTGAGTGTTTGGGATAAGGGAAAAGCAATAGGGATATGCTCTTCACTCTTTGAGTGAATCAAATTCCCAAACTTGCTCTACCAAATCCACTTTTCATGCTTTCAAATGAACATGTTTAAAACTTAGTGGGCTCGCCTCCCGAGATTGCCTTAGAAGGGCCGGTGAGAGGGACAGCCCAAAGTGGGATACACTTGCTTTTGCCGCGAGAATCTGACCCACTATAAAATGAAACGTGGGTATCCTTAATGGGGTACACGACAAAAGGATTTTAGCTCTTTCAAACTTCCTCTAGTAGTCCTAACAGATTGCGCAAAATCATGCTTTTGTGCGTGTGGGAAGCCCCTTAACATAGTTGGGGGATGAAAAGCTAAGATCTCTTTTGAATGGAAAACTTACTACATAACAGTAAAATAGCAAAACTACCTATTAGAGCCATGTTTACGAACCAATTATGTGCTAGGTAGATTGTGTGGAAGCTATTCTTGTGTTTAAACTTGTGAAAACGTTCAAAAATATACACATTAGAGCATTTTAGGGATATGGTACCCAATTGATGTGTGTGTTGAGATTGTTTTTTTTAATTTTCAAATAAGATATTCCAAAGTTATTGATCAAAACACCATTAAAATTTTAAACCATTTAAAATTGATCAAAAACTTTTACCTTATTCCAAAAATAGCTTATCAAGAGAAGAAAGTCAACATACCCTTAAAGTTTGTTCATGCCTGTTATTACAAGGTCACTCTCTATAAGGAAAGCATTACAAACAGACAGGACCTACAACGGAGAAGAGCTCCCATTTCCAAAGAACACTTTCATTACTTCACGAGTGACTGAAAAACCCACTAAGGCAAAGGACATTAACAAGATGTTTAGCGGTACCCTAGGAAATATTGATCCCAACAACCAAGGGAACAACATGAATGGGGGTATAGATCCTAACAATAATCAAGGGAACAACATGAATGGGGGTATGGATCTTAACAACAATCAAGGAAATTCTAATAATGGAGGAAGAGATCCTAATTCTCAAGAGGCAAATTCACAAGGCAACAACTTATTTCCTCCTCATAATACAAACTTACCCCCAACTGCAGAAGAAGCCACGATTGAAAGAGCATTAGAGGCAAGACAATGTCCTTATTTCATAGAACTAATGAAAAAGACCATGCTTATGGATAAAGAAAAACACTTCATGGACTTAATACAAACGGGGGTAAAGCTACCTAAAGATTTTGACATAGAACAATTAAAGCCCAAGGAAATAGAAGACCCTATGGAAGCAATAAGGGAACAATTCAGGGCATTACAAATGGAAATTGACAGTTTGAAACAAAACGGGGCTCCTAAGCCTTTCTCTATTGAAACATTATGTCCTTTTCCATTCGATAAGAGTTTGGTCATGGTGCCTTTTCCCATTAATGTAACATTTCCTAAATATGAGAGGTATGAAGGAACATCTAACCCACATGATCATCTTCGGGGGTTTTGTGCATTGAGTCTTGAGTTCATGCATGAATCAACCTATTTAATGAGACTATTCCCAAGAAGCTTGGGAGGAACGGCCATGGATTGGTTTTCAAAACTACTATCTGGCATAAAATCCTTTGAAGAGTTAGCATCTAAATTCGTGACTTATTACTCTTATAACATCAAACATGAGGTCACAATGATAATGTTATGTAACACGAAGCAACAAGATGGAGAAGCCTTTCTCACATTCTTGCAAAGATGGAGGACTACATTTGCTAGATATCCAAGAAGTGTACCAGAGAAAGAAAAAATGGATATCTTTATTAACGGTTTAAGAAGTGAACTAAATTATAGACTAAGGATGCAATGTCCCAAAACCTTCCAAGATTTGATTGATAATGGAATTACAACAGAAGAAGTGTTGATTAAGAGTGGAGAGTTGAAATTGTACAAGGAAAATAAGAATAACTCTAACTCCAACAACAACAATACCAACAATAACAACAATCCAAATAAAAGTTGGTACAACAACAATAGCCGTTATGCTGCAAAGAATAACAACAAAGGCATTGTTAATGATGGTGTAGTGGAATCCAGCAACTTGAAGGTGATTCCATTTTCCCTTACAAAGACACCAAATCAAGTGAATAATGCTAATCAAGCATATAATGCACCTTCCAACAACAACAACAATGCCAACAAGAATAATCAAGGAAACAAGGATCAAAAAGCAAGTATGATAAGTATTTGAAGCCCACTCCTGCCAGACACTTTACACCCTTGGGAGAATCACTTGAAACTGCATTAAAGGCTCTCATAGCTAACAATGTTATTACATTACCTGTTATTAAGCCTTATGAACCAGACCACAAGACGGGTTGGTGGGATGCTAAGCATCATTGTGAATATCATAGGATTCGGGGGCACACTACAAATGAATGTCTACAATTAAAAAATGTGGTGCAAGACTTGATAGATAATAACATAATCACTGTTGATGGACCCCAAAATAATGAAGATCATACGACCTTCAAACAACCTTTTTACAAACATGATAAAGGTGAGTCATCAAATGGAAAGAAACAAAGTGCAAATAATCTCAACTTTGCGCCATCATATGATCATATTGTTAATGTTATCATCATTAATGAACAGCCTCAAAAGGAAGCAACAAATGTCATTACAAGAGGGCAGAATTCTAGAATGACTTTACAAGGGATAGTCCCTCAAAACACCAATATCCCACCATCCAACATTGTGGTCAAACAACCTCCTACAGCAGCAAGACCTGATAGTTTGGTGGACCAATTGCAACGTACTCCAGCACAAATCTCAATCTTAGAGTTATTGAAGTTGTCACCAAATCATAAGGAGATTTTGGAAAAATCTTTGGAAGAGACACATGTTTCTACTACCTTAGGGGAAGAAAAATTTCAAAATATGGTAGGACATCTTGTGGCTCCCCATTGTCTTTCATTTTCCGATCAAGATGACATGTCTATAACTCATCCTCAAAATTTTCCATTACATATAGAGGTTTTGATCGAAAGGCATAGAGTCAAAAGAGCCCTTATTGATGGAGGGGCTGGCCTTAACATATGCACATTGAGTCTTGTAAAATCCTTAGGTCTATCCGAGTCTTGCATTGACCCTACAAAGAAAATCACCATAAAAGCTTATGATGAAGCTGAAAGAGCTTCTAAAGGCATGATTGTGTTGCCCATCCAAGTGGGACCAGTTAAGAAGGAAACCAAATGTCAAGTGTTGGACATGAAATTAACCTATAACATCTTATTGGGAAGACCATGGATTCATGAGATGCAAGCTGTCCCATCCACATACCACCAATGCATCAAGTTCCCATACATGGGTGAATAAATCACAGTTGGAGGAGACTCAAATCCATTTCAATATTGTAATGCACTCAAACCCTTGCATGAATTATACATTCCACATAATCGTGAAGGAGTTGTTCCAAGAATCACCAATGAAGATGTACAAAATCCTCTTCAAGCTAGCTCAACTACATCAACTAAGGGCAAGGAAAAAGTGAGCTACGAGGGTCCAAATGTGATGGAAAGTCCATATGTGGCACCTAAATTGGAGACAGTGATCTACAAACCTACTAAAGAGGAAAAAGAACAAGCTAAATCAGCTCATTACCAATACATGAGTGAGATGATGAACAAATTTGATAAACAATGCAAGATTAGTTCAAAAGGGGTAGGAGAATATTCAGTTTCTCTATTTGACATGCCCATGTCTCCCAAATCACATGGAAAACCCTCAAAAGAACATCTTCCACATAAGTATAATTCTTATTTTGTGAGGGAAGATAGCAAAGCAACATGGGATAAGGAAGAGGATGATGTCCTCCAATGGCTTTATCATGATGAGGATGGTACCTTAGACACTCCCATGGAAAGAATTCAGCATGTCAATATACAAACAGAACAATATGGGAAAGGATTTGATATTATGCAAAAGATGGGATACAAAGGAAGAGGACCCCTAGGCCAAAGAAATAGAGGATTATTAGAACCTATTGAACCTATTTGGAGGGCAAGTCATGAAAAATCCGGAGTAGGTTTTCAATATAAGGGAGAAAGTTCAAGTCCAATGCATGATTTTCATCCTCAAATAAATGCATTAGAATCCGAAGGAGATAGTGATGACTCTAGGGATTATGAATGGGATACTTTATCAGATGAGTCATGTCAAGATAAAGAAGTCATTGCTATACATACTTATGCAAAAATCCCAAAACAAGATGCTCCAATTAATGAAGAATCTTCTATTCAAAGGCCTAATATAGAACAAGCATCTAGTAGTGGAGCATGGATAGAAACATTTTGGACACCTTCAGAGGAGGGAAATTCAAACGTTATTTTTAAGCCGCTTGTGGCTTTTCCCACATTGTTTCCCGTAGAGGTCGACGAGGATTCAAGCAAAGGGGACTTTGACCCTGCTTCCATGGATCATCTTGAGGAAGCGCACATCATAGATCTAAACGATACAATGTATGAACCCTCAAGCGAAGTCATGTCCATAAATCCTATTGATGATACTTTACCCAATAACTCCTTAATTTTGATACATCCAGACCTCATTGATTGGGATCAAACTGAACCACATGACTTACTTTACTTCCCAAATGACCAAGCAACAAACCAATACCTCAATGCGGTTGAACCCTCTTTCACCAACGAACTCAATACGGACATGATGACAACAGCAAGGGTCCAATCTCTTAGTCAAAAAAAAGAAAAAATAAAAAAAAAAAATAAAAATGAAAAGTTCTATTGGTGAAAACCCAACTGTGGCACCATTAGAACCAAAAACAATGAAAATAAAAGATGTTTCTTTTGGTGAAAACCCAACTATGGCACCATTAGAAGAGAGATTGGATACTTTGCTTGAACATGAAGAAGAACGGTCGTCTATTCTTATAGAACCAATAGAAAAAGTTAACATTGGTACAGAACTAGAGCCAAAGGTTGTACACTTGGCTGCATCACTTACATCTCTTGAAAGAGAGGACTTTATCAAATTCTTCCAAGAACAACAAGTAAATTTTGCATGGTCATATGCCGATATGCTTGGATTGGATCCTGATTTCATAATGCATCATCTGAATGTTAAACCCGGAGTTAAACCTGTGAAGCAAAAACTAAGGAAAATGCACCCACATGTGGCTCTCTTAGTCAAGGCAGAATTGGAAAAATTGTTAAAGGTGGGATTCATAAGAACAATAGCATATGCTGATTGGATCTCTAACATTGTGCCAGTTACTAAGCATGATAAATCTATCCGTGTGTGTACGGATTTCAGAGATTTAAACCTTGCATGTCCCAAAGATGACTTCCCATTGCCAAGCATTGATACCATAGTGGATTTGACAGCAGGTCACGCAATGTACTCATTAATGGATGGATTTAGTGGCTACAACCAAATCAAGATTGCTCTCGAAGACCAAGAAAAGATAGCATTTACTTGCCCTTGGGGTACTTTTTGTTGGAATGTCATGCCCTTCGGTTTAAAAAATGCTGGAGCTACATATCAAAGGGCCATGACAACTATTTTCCACGACATGATGCACACTTTCTTAGAAGATTATGTGGATGACATTCTAGCAAAATCCCACAATAGAGAAGAGCATTTACAAATCCTAAGAAAAATATTCATTCGGTTAGAACAATTCAAAGTTAGATTAAACCCAAAGAAGTGTGCCTTTGGTGTCCAATCTGGCAAGTTATTGGGTTATATAGTGTCAGCAAAAGGCATCGAAGTTGATCCTGAAAAAGTACAAGCCATTCTAGAAATGGAGATTCCAAGAAATATTAGCCAAATGAGGTCACTACAAGGAAAGATTCAATCAATAAGGAGATTTATCTCTCAATTAGCAGAAAAGTGTCACTCCTTCACCAAATTGTTACACAAGGACACTA
This sequence comes from Chamaecyparis obtusa, assembly GCA_027943335.1. NCBI lineage: Eukaryota > Viridiplantae > Streptophyta > Pinopsida > Cupressales > Cupressaceae > Chamaecyparis > Chamaecyparis obtusa. The sequence goes on from BSBK01014528.1 coordinate 68,147, forward strand.
CATTTATGTGGGATGAAGAATGTGATAAGGCCTTCGCTACTTTGAAGACTTATTTGATAAACCCACCTATTCTTATGTCACCTATCAAGGGTAAAGAACTGTTGTTATACATATCAGCCACAGAAAGGTCTCTAGGCATATTGTTGGCACAAGAAGATGAGCAAGGAAAAGAAAGGGCAATCTACTATCTTAGTAGAACCTTAATAAAATATGAACTCAATTATTCATTCATGGAAAGAGCATGTCTAGAAGTGGTTTTTGCATCTCAAAAATGAAGACATTATATGTTGATGCATAAGATCAAATTAATTGCCAAGATTGATCCTCTCAAATACTTGCTAAGTAAAACTGCCTTAACAGGTAGAATAGCAAAATGGGTCATGATCCTAAGTGAATTTGACATTGAATATGTTGATAGAAGAGCAATTAAAGGACAAGTGATAGCAGATCACTTAGCAGATAACCCAATGGAGTCTACACAAACCATGCAAATTGAATTTCCAGATGCAGAAATTGTCAACATAGAAGCAAAGACATGGACATTATATTTTGATGGATCTTACACACAAGGAGGTTCTGGAGCAGGTATATTATTGGTTACTCCTCAAGGGTACACCATTCCAAAGTCCTATAAACTCTTATTTCCATGCACCAATAATATAGCGGAATATGAGGCATTGGTCATTGGCATCAAAATGGCTTTGGAATGGAATATTGCAGAATTACAAGTGTATGGAGATTCCCAACTCATAATCAATCAGGTTAATAATGAATACAATACCAAAGACATAACATTGATGAAATATAAAACCTTGATTGATGGATGGAAGAAGTACTTTTCTTTGATCACATTTGAACAAATTCCAAGAGAAAAGAATAGAGTAGCAGATGCCATGGCTACCTTGGCTTCATTGTTACAAAAACCAGATCAAAATGAGAAGTATGAGTTCTTTGTGGAAGAGTTGGTAAAACCGGCATTCAACCTTCCTGACACCCAAATTGTTGCTCTTTTACATGGACATGACTCTCCTTGGTATGGACCCATCTATACTTACCTTAAAGACCAAGTACTCCCCATAGACCAAACTCGTGCCCAAAAATGTAACTTCATACGCCAAGCCGCCCGTTACCTCATCCTTTCAGACACATTGTATCGTAAGGGTCTTGATGGGATGTTACTTAGATGTCTAGAGGAAGAAGAGTCTAAGTTAGCTTTACGCGAGGTCCACGAAGGCATTTGCGGGTCACACTCAAGCGGTCTTAATCTAGCTAAGAAAATCCTTCGTTTAGGGTACTTTTGGACAACATTAGAAAAGGATGCTTGTCAATTTGTGAAGACATGCAGCAAATGTCAATATCATGGTAATATGATACATGCACCGGCTCAAGAATTACACCCATTTATTACACCATGGCCTTTTTATCAATGGGGTTTTGACTTGATTGGAATCATACATCCTCCATCTTCAAACGGACAAAAGTATATCATCACAGCGACAGAATACTTCACCAAATGGGTGGAAGCAGTTCCATTAACAACAGCAACCGGCAAACAAATTTCAATGTTCATTTTGAACCACATAATTTGCTGCTATGGTATTCCACATGCCATTATCACGGATAATGGGAAACAATTCAAAAATCAAGATATTGATGAACTTTGCATGACATTTCACATTACACATCATTCATCATCCATTTATTATCCACAAGGCAATGGACAAGCTGAAGCAACGAACAAAAATATCTTCAAAATATTAAAAAGATCAGTTAACAAATCAGGAAAAGATTGGCACGTGCAAATAAATCCCGCACTATGGGCTTACAGAACTAGTATCAGAACACCTACAGGAGCCACCCCATTCTCTTTGGTCTATGGAACTGAAGCAGTTCTACCATTAGAAGTTGAAATTCCATCTCTACGGGTTTCATTAAGAGGATTGATCATTGATGAGGATTATAGGATTGCCAGACTACAACAATTGGAATTGTTAGAGGAACACCAGACTCAAGCTTATGAGCATTTAAAAGTTTATCAAAACAGGATTGCACACAATTACAACAAACACATCAAACCAAGAACTTTTCAAGTAGGAGACTTGGTACTAAGAGAAAATCCCAAAAATCAAGCTGAAAGGGAAAAGAAAGGAAAGTGGGAAGCTAATTGGATAGGCCCATTTGTGATAGTGTCATCCTTTGGAACTGGAACATATAAGTTATCAGATTGTAATGGTGAAGAATTACAAGAACCCATAAATAGCATTCATTTGAAGAGGTTCTACACCTAAAAGCAGATGAAAGAGTATAAAGAGTATCAGATGAGAGAGCATCATAATTATTGTACATAATTGAAAAGGGATCTTGAAAATACCAAAAAACATTTGAAAATGGAAAATCCAAAAACATTGGAAAAGAAGAAAGATCAAAAACAGTGGAAAATTGAGCCTGAAGAAAGCAAAGACATTTGAAAAACTATCTCTTGGTGAAAACCTAGCAAATAGGCGCCAAGGTGATAAAGAAAAATATAAAAAAAGAAAAAAAAGAAAAATACAAAAAAGGAAAAAAAGAAAAAATACAAAAAAAATGAAAAAGAGAAAAAGTGTCTTGGTGAAAACCTAGCAAATAGGCGCCTCGGTAGCAAAAAAAAAAAAGAGCGTACCCAAAGGTGAAAACTTGGCAACAAGCACTTTTGGTTCCCTTAAGTCATTTCTTTCCTAGCCACATGTGTACATAATGCATCTCATCATCCCATTTGTCTAAACCTTCATTGCATTCGTCATTTGTACATAGTCATAATAACAGTTTGTAGCATCATCCTTTGCATTGCCCAAAGTTGTTAAAACTAATACATCAAATACTTGGGGGCAGCATAAACGGATTGGAAAGTGGGTACCTCAAAAAGGATTCAAATGAGCAACATTCAGTCACAAGCAAAAAGGGATTAACATTTTCAGAAGATAGATCAGATTTTTGTAAACCTTTGATTGATAACCAAGAAGTTGACTACCACAACAAAATCCTTGAGCCTAAATTGACTTATTATTCAGGATTAAAAATCAAACATCATTCCATGATCAAAACACTTGGAAATATATTTTTTTTGAAGATCAGAAAACAATGCAAAACACTTAGATAGATTCTTTTGAAAAGTTGGTTAAAAATCTGTTTACTTACATTAATTCAATTTGTATCAAGTCTTTTTAGCTAATCAATGAGGTTTCGACTAGATTGGCAATGATGGAGACATGATATTTTTCTTGACTATGAAGTGACTGTTTGGAGGAAGATTCATTGCCTTATGAGAATTCATCTAAAGACATGGTCATCAAAGAACCATCGAGGATTATCTTATAAAACAATGAGTTAACCTTTGTTTGTTTACGCAACCGGATACCTTGGATATTTAGATTCTTCATATCTAAATGACAAAATCCACTTGCAACATAGAATCTGACAAAATCGGTATTCGTACTCTCATGATTGTTGGTAATCAGTGATAGTCGTATCGACGAGACCGATGGGAAAGCAAAACGGAGGTTACCATATGAGCAGTAAATAAAAAGCGATATTCATATCATCATGTCAGTGGGCAGTGGTGATTGTATCGACTTTCCGGTCCAAAGTGTTCAATGATGAAAATATATCCTCAAGGCATTTATTTGCTAAAAGCTAGTGACACTTAGCTGCATTCATATAAAAGGTTAAATGCATTTTTAGATTAATTGCACATGCATTTTTTCCCAAGGGTTTCATTTCGCATCAAAAAGGGGGTCCATAACATTATCACCAGGGTTAAATCAGCAAGGACAACATCACTTCAATATCATCTTTTCTACAATGAAAAACATGAGATTATACTTTTTGCATTCATTCCATATCATTAATCATTACATAGATATATTATCAAAGAAAAGAAGGAAATAATCATTTACATGTGCATACATATAGATTGCATACATGAGAAATAACATATCAAAAACTGCATCCATACATGAAGAAAGAAATGCATCCATTTATCTATATCATACATAAGATACGTTGCATCCATAGACACATCCATCCAAAAACAAATGCATTAGATAAACACATATAGCAGCATCTAAAGGAAATCTCATATATCATCAAGTAAAAGCAGGAAAGATCATAAATGTCCTCATATCACACGTCTACTCACAACTCAATACATCAAATATAACAATGATATCACAAATCAACTCTATAATCGCCCATCAATAGGGGCATCAATGTCAAATAAGTATCAAAGTACAACTGGAAAGGTGACACCAAGGTCACAAGACTATGGTACAATATCAAGTATCTTAGCATCAGTACACAAATTATCAATAAGAGCACTCATAGCTCAACTCTCATCACCACTGGGAGGAGGTCCTAGAGGAGGCTGTGGAGGAGGCTATGATGGAGGCTGCTGAGGCGGCTGAGGAGGCGTCTGACCAACCATAGCAACAAGGAGAGGAACCAATGGAGCCAAACCTGATACTAACTGCTGAATCATAGATGACATCTGTGATACCTCTATCCGTAATGCTCCCACATCTGCTCGCAGCTGGGTAGTACTAGAACTCTCCCCAACCTCATAGGTACTCTGAGGATCACCTGTATCTATAGGAGCTTTTCCCTGATCATGGGAAAAAGCTGCTGGCATCTGTTGTGCACTTGTATCCTGACCATCCACGGTAGCCTGCTGTAATCCTGCTCCCGTATCCTGTCTTGTACCTGGATCCTGTCTAGCAGCCCTCACATGATCCTGACGATCTATCCTCTGTCTCTGTGCTACTGCAGGATGAGGAGGAGGAGGAGGTGGTGCCTGTACCTATGCATCTCTCACTCGCCCTCTGAGTCTAATCACTGCCCTACCTCGTGGTCTACCTCTACGTCTCCTCCCACCACCGACATCATCACCATCATCATCTCACCTAGGCACTGGCTCTGCAGGGTCTGTAAATCAAGGCATCGAATGCTCCATCAACCAAGCTAGATACTCTTGAGTGACTCCGGCATCTCTGATGTGTAACCTCATGTCCCAATCCATATAACCCAGTAGTGATATCTGCTCTATAGCATCATCGTATGAAGGCATGTGACCCCAAGTAGCCCGCTCTGCACTAGAATGAGCATATACTGCAGATCCCTGAGGCATAGGCTGAATCCGCCCAAAGTGCCGTAGCACTCTACCTGCTAAGAATCTCTCAAGAACAGAGTCGATCCTGCCGATCATCCATCGAGGAGCAAACATATATGGTAACTCCAAGCTATCCTCTCTCCAATCCTCGACCTCGACATATGGTCTCCAATAGACCTCATCCATGTCATCAATCTGGCATCGCCAATACTCCAAGTGACCCAAGTGATGCTGTGTCACCATACCAGTATACTACCATGCAAAAGGATATCCTAGAGGACGATCTCGATCTGATATAGGACGACTGACTGGTAAGTGCTCCCATATCCACAGTTGTAAAATATGAATCCCAGCAGATAATGAAGCTGATCTCCTATAAACCACCTCATGAAGATCATGATAAAGTTGTGCCAGCACACAAGATCCCCAGTCAAAGCATCAAGGCTGATGTAGAAAATCCTCGATAATCCTGCCCCATCCCACTGAAAATCCGTGACCTCACCGATCAGGTAATAATACACCACCAATGATAGCACCTAATAATGCTGGTAAAATAGGAAATGAGGCAAATTGAGGCCATAAGATGCAATCATCACCTATAGACGGATCTCCAAATACTCGTCGACAATATGTCCCATCATAGACTGCATCATAATATGCTATCTCTCCATGAGTCAGGATCTGTAGCAATCTATAAACATCCTCAGGTGTAATAGTCATCTCGCCCTATGGTAGCCAAAACATGTTTGTCTCAGAGTGCCAACGCTCTGCGACAGCGGTAATCAAACCTCGGTTCATCTGGAACCGAGGAAGCTCTAGTACACATAGTAAACCACAGCATCTAATCACTCACCTCTCGACATCAGTCAACTGCGCCCTAAGCTCCATCACCCAGTGTGGTACAGTCCGAAGGTAAAGAACAGGGACATCCTCTTGTTTAATCAAAACAAGGGAATCACATGAGTAACTTACTATCAGGAAATCAAACAATCAATCATAGTCATCAATTTAAATATACCTATCAGACCTACCAATCCTAACTCTAAGCATTGAGGAAGGATGATCCTAGTTTTATGTCTCTAAGCATTTGAGCATAAAATGAAGGGGCTATTAGATCCATGACCTATCATTCGTGATGAAGATTGATTAACCTTATTCTTCGATATTATAGTTACCTATGTCCTAATTCATTGTTGAAATCAAACAAAGGGAACACCCTAACTGAACATTTGATGGAATTCATTGACGTGATCGATATCAATCAAGTTGACGCAATCGAGCAATCAGACGTCCTAGAAAAGTCTCAAATAAACAAAAAAAAATTTTACTTACGCGACTTTTCTTTCTGGCGTCATTTCTTTTACCAGAGGTGACATATCTTTCTCCATACGCATGATTTTATTCATCCGCGTGACTTAATTTCATAGAAGCGGTATCATATTTTCCGAACGCGACATTTTATTATCACGCGATACACAATTAAAATGACTAAAACCCTAAGCAATATTAAATTATCCTTAGGTGATAAATGATTTTCTAAATGCGTGAGAAAACCTAAAGAAGGCGACATTAAATTTACCGAAGGTGACATTTTAAATTTTCAGGCGATATTAAAAGGCACGGAGGTGACATTTCTTTTCCCAAACGCAGCATTAAAATTTTTAAATGCATTAAATGAGGTCATAAATGCAACTTTAAAAACATGAGGAAAATTTGAATGACATACCGGAGGACCATCAGTCGCTCTCTGACTGAACCGGCACGCTCTCTCAAACTGATGCTCGCGATGTGGGACCACCATCGTGTCAAAAAGGCTAAAATCAGAGCTCAAATCTCAAGAAGGAACGGTGCAAATGAATAGTAAAATGAGGGGTTTTACCCTATTTAAGGTGAAATTGGTCCTAATAAACACTTAAAAATGCACTTTGGACCTATTATAGGACATTTTCATTAATCAGGGCATGAATCAAACTTGATTGTTTCTTTCAAACGGTATCAGAAATCAAAACATATTCCAACTACTCAAAATCGTTCAAATCAAGGAATTAATATGTTTTATTTCTGAGGGGGTATCAGAGTATCAAATGGGCATCACATCAAAAACATTTATCAGTGGGGCATATCAATATCATATCAGCATCATATCATATCAGTATCATATCAAGATATTAGTATCATATCAGTATCATATCAGTATCATATCGGTATCATATCATATCATTATCATATCAGGAGGCAAATCAATTGCATATCGGTTTCATATCAAACCTATCAACATATCAGCAATCAATCAACCCAGGACCTTTATCAATTAACCCAAGACCTTTATCAGTGAACCCAGGACCTATATCATATCAGAGGCATCAGAATCATATCAACACCATCATCAGAGGTACATCATCAAATCAGGAAGTACATCAATCAGAACGATCAGAGGCATATCAGAACCAGGACCTGAATCGGATCATCATACTAAGGAAATCTTTGAATCGGTGTTCTTCGCACATCGATCCAAAGAGGGGCATTTGTAGACATGGAAAATTGGCAAAAGGCTTAATTCAATCAGAAAGGTGCATCAAATCATCAAATAGCACTAAAAATCAATAAATGGAACAAAGGCAATTCAAATCAGAGGAAAATTCAATTAAGTGATTAAATGATTAAATAAAGCTTGAAAAGGGGAAAAACACTAAGAAATTGATTAAATTCAATTAATGACATAGTTGTTGAAAGCAAAAATCAAAATGAACCTCTTACCCTTCATGGCTAAATTTAATTACTTTAATTAATTAATAAATCATGAATTCCCTCAACAAAGGAAAAAGGAGACAAAATGGACACAAATCACTCACTTTTGTTGAAATGGTCCAGCCTTTTGAAACCATTTAAATGTTTGTCCCCCAATTTAGGGACAAAGCAAAGCCAATTGACCTTACCCAAGCATAACCATGGTTATCTCACTCTACCCCCTACCCTTGGGAAAATCCTATAAATAGAAGGCATTTTGAGGCATTATTCATCCACTCCATATCTTTGAATTGCAGCAAAGCTCTTGCAATTTGCATCCACATCACTCACTTAGCATTTTCATTGATAATTAGCTTCAATTGTTGATCATTTTAGAGATTTTCTTATCAAATAGAGCTAGAATTTGATAATTAGATCTAGTTTGCATATCATTCTTAGTTCAATTCTCATAATTAGAGTGTCACTAGTGAGGATTTGCAGCTGAGAGCCTCACTTACTACTTCAATTTAGAGAGCCATGAGATGTTGATAGATTAATTGTGCATTTGTTAGATTATTTTTCTCTAATTCTTGTTGTTCTTAGTTAATCTTGTAATTTCATGAAGGTGTAAATCACTCACACACACAAATTAAACACTAAATTACCATAAATAGCAATCTATTTAAGCTAATAATTGATAATTAAGCACTCTATGGATCTCTATTTAGGGATGCTAATGATAAATCTCTCATAAAGCCTCCATTAGTGATAGTCCTAAAACGAGAATGATAAGCAAAGTTAATAACAATGTTAATTCCAAATTGAAATTATCTAATTAGCTCCTAGATTTTCCTTTCTAGCTCTAATTTGCAAGAGGTTTGATGCTATTCCCATATTTGTGGATGATTATTGATTCAATTATGCCTTGCTTTTATATATTTTGGCAAGGGTAGGGGGTGTAACTGAGTTGATCATGATTGAGTTGGGGTTAAGTCCTTGGTTCCACCCTTTGGAGACAATTTAAATGGATTATCCTCAAAGCTTGGGACAAGAAGACAAAATGGGTGGACAAGATGTTCTTTCCAAATGAGTGATTGAGATTCAATTTAGGCTTGATCCATGTGAGCTTGGTTCTCAATTCCTATCGATTGAGGCTTTTTCCTCCCATGTGGTGTTGAGAGAAAATAGGAATTAATTAATTGATTTTAGCCATGTGTACCCCTTGAATGGGTTGATTTGATTTAAATTGAACTATGTAATTAATTAGATTAATTACATAATTAATTGATTTGTCATAATTTATTCGATTTAAATTGATTTGATAGCTTTTGATTTTTCAATTATTATTGGATTTAGGTTCAATTGCAATTTGTCTTTGATTTGATTTAATTGCATTTAATTATGTTGATCTTTACCTTGATTTCTCACTTAATTGATCTTGTCCATTTTCAGGTGATTACAAATGCCCCTCTTTGAGTTGACGTGTGAAGCGTGTCAATTCAAAGAATGTCCTGATTGAACTGATATAAGGTCATGATTTTGTCGATGGTCGATCTCGATGTTCGATGTAAGATGCATATTCTGATGATAGGATTGATGTAGTTCTGATTGATTTGATGTCCTGATGGTCGATTTGATGACAATTCCTTGATATGGTACCTGATTTGATCTGATATGATGTTTGATGCCCCTTTCGATTGATAAGTGAAAAAAATTTTGATAAAATATTATGCTATGATTTGATGGTTGTGCCCCTAATTTGATGATCTTGTTGTTGTTTCTGATTATCCAAGTGTATGCCCCCTCGGAAATGAAATGAAATTTGATCGTTGTTTGAAAAAGTTGACAGTTTAGGTCATTTCGTGTTAATTGGGTCAATTTTATATTAAATTTTGATTTCATTTCTGATATTGATTTTGCGTTCATGTGTTGACAATGCCCTTGATTTGGCATTTTTGGTGAAAATTTTGGGTCCCCAGGCATTTTTTGGTCAAAGATGCCCCTTTTAGGTCAAAATGGCCTATATAAAGGGGTAAAAAGTCATTTTCACTTGCTTAGTTAACTTTTTTCTCTAACTCCCTCTGAGCTTTTCGTAATGGTGATCCTGATTAGAAAGCATAGATTTGAATGTGGTCAACAATATCATTGGCCACTGACCTATAGACCTCTGGTAAGTACTTGATCCTCTCTGTTTTCAAATTAATGCACTTAATTTCAAGAAATTTGGATTTTTCTTCCCACAACCCTATTTTTCTGCATTTTTCAATTGAAATAGCACGTTTACACATTTTAATAGCACTTTTAAACATTTTTTAGCACTTCCACACTTTTAAATAACACATCCACACTTTGAATTAGCATGTTTGCACGTTAGAACTAGGGCTTGCCCCACTTTTGAATTTTTCCTTAGCCCGTTTAAAATCTTTAGCGCTTTTGATGTTTTTATTAGTGCGTCCAAATTTTTCTTTAGCGCGTTTACAAAATTTTAGCATTTTCACCTTAGAACAATGCTTTTAAGCTTTTTAGTTGCGCTTTTTTCAAATAGCACTTTTGAGCATTAAAATAACGCTTTTACCCTGGTAAGAAAATTTTTCAAAAACTTAGTTTTTCAAACCATTCAATGTTGTCAACCAATTGATTGGCTTAGGTAAGAAACCTAATTTGGTAGCGAGTCGTAGGATGTCAGTTTGAGTCAATTATAGTCTAAATTTTTTATCGTCAATCTAGATTTAGATGATGGATGATGATAAATTTTTCGTCCTCTCCGAATAGAATCAGGAAAATTGATTGTGGTTTGATATTTTGTAAATGTTTGATTGACTTAGAATAATTCAAAAGATAACTGATTTCAAAACTAATGTAATTTAACTTACTTTTTGTAGGTAGTGCTTAAGTCACTGGTCGTTCAAGGTTTATATCCATTACCATTTAGCATGATTGATGACCTAAGTGCTCTAGATCACCGGCACATAGGCAGATGTGGACTGTCCTTTCTACTTCCCCTACCTCAATTCTGAGTGAATCAGGGTCTGATCACTACTATGGCCGAGAGATGGCACTCAGACCATAATACTTTTCACTTGCCAAAGGGGGAGATGATGATCACCCCTGAGGATGTATACCACCTCCTCCGCATTCCTACTCGAGGAGAGTTGGTATTTTATGACCAGGTGTATGATGGTGCAGTGTGTCGATGGGTCTTCTAGGATCTTACTATTGGTGATGATCACATTCAATGGTCTCAGTTTCATTCCTTCCCAGTTTTGCTAGCTATATTGGGTGCATTGATAGGAGGATTCCTCGTACCAGATCGACGAGGACATGGATTTGTAGTCGGTTGGGGTCCTATTCTGGAGGACCTTATGGCTCAGCCTCGACACTTTGATTGGGGGTCATGTGTCTTGGTGCAACTTTATCATGAGTTGCATATTGTTGTATACAGATGCTCTTCTACTCTCTCCGCAAGAGTTATCTTATTACAGCTTTGGACCTGGGAGCATCTCCAAGTGACAAGACCTATTGTAGCACAACACAGGGATCCAGGATGGCCATTCACCTAGATGTATGAGGGTATGGTTGTACAGGCCCACATGGGCAAGCTTGATTATCAGCGCAGCGTCATTGATGATATGGATCAGGTCATCTAGCGTCCCTACCTAGGTTGTGAGCCATGGCCGAAGGATGTGACTGAGCTTCCTTTTATGTGCTATCCTCATTGGATGATTGGTTATACGCCACATATCATAGAGAGATTTTTCTTTTGGCGGGTGCTACGATAGTATGGTCACACTCAGGGCATGCCACAGGGTGTTGCTATGTATGTTTGGGTTTAGGCCGAGAGATCACTATGGGACCTTGTTGTTGATTTTAGGACAGCACAATAGGAGATTCGGGACCTAGGTTATTTACCATGGGATATGTGAGAGCATGTTATTGATGCTGGTATGACTGATAATTATGTAGATTGGTTTGCTCGAAACCTATTTTTGAGATTCACAAATCCAGCTGAGAGGGTACCCGGTATCGATGAGGAGTCTTATGATGACAGTGGAGATGATGGTGGAGATGGGGATGGAGGTAGGGGTAGAGGTGGGATATGAGCATGTCGGGGAAGATCAGGTTGTCGAGTAGCCAGAGTAAGGAGAGTATTGATTCCAGTTATTGTTGCTACTCCCATTCCTCCTTGGGGTGGTGGTTAGGTGAGGGGTCAAGGTGTGGATAGAGATTTACACCAAGTTGCTAGGGTTCCAACAAGTAGATAGGGTCATCGCAGGGCTAGACGTCAGAGGCAGTTGGATTCCCAAGCCACACATGCTCTATTAGATCAGGCACAAGGTAGGCCATCACAGGTTCCTCCTTAGGCTCCTCTGCAGGTTATCCCACTGGTTGTTCCATGAGCTCCTCCAACACAGGCACCTACTTCTACTTCTATGTTATCTTCTTCATCTTGTCCATCTTCTTCTTCGTTTGTTCCATCATTATCTATTCCATCTTCTTCTATGCCTTCTTCTTCCATGTCATCTTCTTTTATGCCTCCACCACAAACTCCTTCTACACAGGTTCCTATTTTAGAGGCTCCAGCGGCTGCATCAGAGTTTCAAGCTTTACAGCCAGATGTTTCTGAGATTAGACAGGAGGTTAGGCAGCTCAATAGTCTGATACAGGCATTCATGGCCGTTATGAGTCAGCATGGGCTACAGGCTAGTTTGAGTCATCCTCCTGATACAGGTCTTGGTCCTGATGGTAGTGATGGTTCTGGTGGCTCAGCCAGTTGATCCATATTGATCTGATATATTCTTTCATTCATTGATGTAAATGATGATTATTTTTTAAATCAAGACATTGGACTCTGTTGTATTCTTTTGATTAGTTGATGTTCCCTTTAGTGTTTGACACTTGTTGATACTCTTATGGACTTTGATTTCCAAATGTTTCATTGATGATATCATAGATTTTAATACTCTGTTTTGATTTATGATGATGGTATCATAGACTTTTCTTCTCAGTTTTGATAGATTTACTTTATGTGATGTCATCATGTGTTGGACCTCATGTTTCAGGTGTTTTACTATGATATGTAGATTTATATGGTTCTATCTCCTATATGCTTTGTTTTATGCTTTTCAGAATGCAATTTTATGATAGATGCACATGTTCTATTTATGCTTATATGCTTGTCGTATGTATGAAATATAATAGATGAATGGATGCAATATGAACTTAATGATGTGATTTAATGATACTTAATTCTTTATGGATGCAAATGATATATCAATATGTTAGATGGATAATGCAATGGTTAATGTGATGTAATGATGTTTATGGATATATGGATGTATTTATTTTGATATATGAATGCAAGGGATTTATGGTATGCAAATGTGATGGACCTATATGATGTAATGTATAATGATTATGGATATTTAATGATTATTGATTTTAAATGTTATATGTGATATAGATGAATGATGTTAATGAATATAATGCAATGATAGTGCAACGATATACAATATAGGATGAAACTAAATGTATGGATTTAAATGAATAATGCATGTGCCATATTTTTTAATGAACTAAATGATATGCACCTAATGATAAATTAAAATGATTTTAATTGATGCAATGAACATTAACTAATAAATGCAATGGTAAATGACTTAATAGATTGATATGAATGATTTAAAGAATGCACACTAAATGAGATGAACTTTAAAATGAAGGCAACCTAATGCAATGAACCTTATGCAAGATATGAATGATGAATGCAACTTAATGCAATTAATGTTATGAAGATGATTTAAACTATATGGAATGAACTTAGACTAAAATTAATGCACCTTAATGCAAATAATCTAATTGAACCATAGGGTGGAAAAAAAATCTTAAATGAATGTATTTGAACACTCAATCACATAGTTTTTTATGCTCATTTGATTTTTGATTTGACTACACCCCCTTTCTCTTTTTCCTTTTTAAAATTTAAATTTTGAAGCTAAGAAAGGAAAATACTTTAAATGCATTTAATCTAGGATGTATGCAACTAAATGTCACTATTCATAAATTTGGAGCTTATATTCATCATTGAGCAGTTTTTGGAATCCTAATTTAGTACAACCATCACTAGTTCAACCATGATGATATGGATACTTTTTGCACCTCTTTCGTTGCTTTCCCATCTCTTTTCTGGTATGACCATCACTGATTGAAGTCAATCATGAGAGTGCAAATACCGATTTTTTCAGATTCTATGTTGCAAGTGGATTTTGGTATTATGATATTGAACATCAAAATATCCAAGGTATCCTTTTGCGTAAACAAACAAAGATCTTAGTTTCATCCTATGTACAAGTCCTCGAGGATTCTTTGATGACCATGTCCTTAGAAAAATAGTACATGATTTAAAACTTTGATCTTAAGACAGTCATTCAGAAATCCATAAAATATCACACTTTCATCATAGCTTGTCTAGTTTAAAAACTTTCATCGATTCGCTAGAAAGATACGATTTCATTAATCAAGTCAACACTTTAGAAAAAAATTTGCAATGTTTTTCAAATCCATATTTCAAGTATAGTTCCATCCATTTCATATTTTTAATCCTGATAAAGATAGGGTCATGTGAGATCTCAGATCAAATTTTGTGTTTTGGTTCAGATTGGATGGGAATGAGGATTTGATTGAGTGTTTTACTTGTGTTTTTGATGAATTGATTCGATGATTGATTGAATTTTACTTTTGATGAATCCTTCCTCCTTTAGAATAGATTTCCCCCAGTTTGATATGATTTCAATGTTGGAATTAGGACAATATTCAGTTTAGGTGACCAAAATCTTTAGGTACTTGCAAATGCAATTGTGGGGTTTTATTATACAATATATACAAATGCTGGTGAATGCAATATTTACAAGGATGAATACTAGGTATGTGATTGACCTGGACTTTCAATGGCACCTATTTACTAGGTTTTCACCAATTGAATGGTTCTTGCTTTCTTTTTCTGCTTTTAAAGCTTTTTGCTCTTTTTTTCTACCAAGATGCCTATTTGCTAGGTTTTCACCAAGGCACTTTTTCTCTTTTTTTTATTTTTTTTGTATTTTCTTTTTTTTTTTTCTTTTCATATCATCAAGGTGCCTATTTTCTAGGTTTTCACAAAGACAACATCTTTTTGAGGATCATTTCTGAATGTTTTTGGCTTTCTTCATGCTCAATTTTCCACTATTTTTTATCTTTTCTGCATTTTTTATTTGTTTTCTCTTTTCTATTTTTCAATGATTTTGGTATTTTCAAGATCTTTTTTGACTATATACAATAAATAGGATGCTTTCCATATGATTTTCTAATACTCTTTTTCTTTATCCTCTTTCATTTGCTTCATCTGTAGAACCTTTTGAGATGAATACTATTGATAGGTTCTTGTAACTCTTCTCCATCACAATCAGCTAACTTATAGGTGCCTGTCCCAAAAGACAAAGTGATCACAAAAGGTCCTAACCAGTTTACTTACCATTTTTCTTTCTTTTCTCTTTCTTCTTGATTCTTTGGATTCTCTCACAAAAATAAGTCACCTATTTGGAATGTTCTTGACTTGATATGCTTGTTATAAGTCCTCGACATTCGGTTTTGATATACTTTCAAGTGATCAAATGCTTGTTGTTGTTTCTCATCTAGCAGTTCTAGTTCATGTAACCTAGAAACTCTATAATCTCCCTCACTTATCAAACCATGTAGAGATACTCTTAAAGATGGAAGTTCTACCTCCAAAGGTAAAACAACTTTTATTCCAAAGACTAAGGAAAATGGTGTAGCTCCTGTTGGCATTATGATACTTGTTCTATAAGCCCACAAGGTCGGGTTTATTTTTATATGCCAATCTCTACCTGAATTGTCCATAGTTCTCTTCAATATATTTAAGATGTTTTTATTTGTTGCTTCAGCTTGTCCATTACCTTGGGGGTAATATATTGATGAGGAGTGGTGGATCATGTGAAACTTTGTGCATAGTTCCTTTAGGTCCTTCTTTTTGAAGTGCTTTGCGATATCCATGATGATGGCATGTGGGACACCATATCTACATATTATGTGGTTTAGGATAAACAAGGATAGATGCTTTCTTGTTGTAGTTGATATTGGCACTTTCTACAAGTTTTAGCAAAGTGGCGAGCGTCTTTCTCCATCGTAGGCCAAAAATATCCTATCCTAAGAAGTTTCTTAGCTAGGGTTAAGCCATTCGAATATGACCCACAAATCCCCTTGTGAATTTATCGTAAGGCTATATCTGATTCCTCTTTCTCTAGACATCTAAGAAGCATTCTATCTAGACTCTTATGATACAATGTGTTAGATATTAAGGTATAAGGAGCGACTTGTCAGATAAAGCTTTTCTTTTGGTTCTTGGTTTGGTCTATGGGTAGGATTTGGTCTTTTAAGTAAGTGTAAATGTCTCCATACCAAGGTGATTCATGTGTGGTTAGAAAATGAATGGTATGAGGATGGGTAGGGTCAAATGCGGGTTGCTCAACTTGTTCTACCAGGAATTCATATCTGGCGCTTTGATCTGGTATTTGGAGAAGTGATGCCAAAGTAGCCATTGCATCTATTTCTTTATTCTTCTCTCTTGGTACTTGCTCAAATGTGATGAAAGTGAATTATTTCTTGAGATTCTTAACCATATTCTTGTACGGTATCATCTTGTCATCTTTCATCTGATATTCATCATTAATTTGATTGATAACTAATTGTGAATCTCCATAGACTCGTAGGTCTGTCACTTACCATTCTAATGCCAGTTTTATTCCAATGACTAATGCTTCATACTCATCTATGTTATTTATGCATGGGAATAACAATTTGTATAATTTTGTAATTGTATAACCTTGAGGAGTAATCAAAAGTATGCCTGCTCCTGATCCATGTTGTGTATATGAACCATCAAAATATAGTTGCCATGTTTTTGCTTCAACATTCATAATTTTAGAATCTGGAAATTCCACTTGTATTGGGTGGTCATCTTGCAATGGTGATTCTGCTAATTGATCAACTATGACTTAGCCCTTGATATATTTATGATCCACCTATTCTATGTCAAATTCACTTAGCACCATGGCCCATTTGGCTAGTCTTCCATTCAATGATGTTTTGCTAAGAAGATATTTCAAGGGATCAATCTTTTCAATGAGTCTAATCTTGTGGGACAACATATAGTGGCGTAATGTTTGCGAAGAAAAAACTACGGCCAAACATTCCCTTTTGATGAAGGTGTATTTCAACTCATATTTTACCAAATTCCTACTTATGTAGTATATGGCCTTTTATTTTCCTGATTGATCTTCTTGCACCAAGAGTGCCCCTAATGAATGCTTGGTCGCTGAAATGTATAGAATTAAAGGCTTGCCTCTTATAGGTGGCATCAAATTTGGAGGGTTCATTAGATATTTCTTCAATAACTTGAAATATTCTTCACATTTCTCATCTCATTTGAAAACTATGTCCTTATGAAGGAGTTGAGTAAAATTATGGCACTTTTCTGCCAATTGAGAGATGAACCTTCGAATAGATTGGATCCTGCCTTGAAGATATCTCATCTGACTTATGTTTCTAGGTGCTTCCATTTCCATGATGGCTTTGACATTAGCTAGGTCTACCTCTATTCCTTTTTCTAAAACAATATACCCTAGTAGCTTTCCAGATTGAACACCAAATGCACACTTCTTCGCATTTAACCTTACTTTAAATTTTTCCAATCTTTCAAAATAAAATTCTAAAATGGGTAGATGTTCTTCTCTTGAATGAGATTTAGAAAGTATATCATCTACATAGTCCTCCATAAACTTGTGCATCATGTCATGGAATATTATTTTCATGGCTTTTTGATAGGTTGCTCCAGCATTCTTTAGACCAAAGGGTATAACATTCCAACAGAATGTCCCCCATGTGCATGTAAATGTTATTTTGTCTTGATCTTCAAGTGCTATTTTTATTTGATTGTAGCCACTAAAACCATTCATAAGAGATAACATTGAATGTCCTACTGTCAAATCCACTATGGCGTCTATGCTTGGCAATGGAAAGTCATCTTTGGGACATGCAAGATTGAGATCCCTAAAGTGCATGCAAATTCTAATGGACTTGTCTACTTTTGAAACTGGTACAATGTTTGAAATCCATTGGGCATAATCAATGGCTCTTATAAGCCCAACTTTCAACAATTTTTCTAACTCCACTTTTACAAGAAAAGCTATGCGTGGATGCATCTTTCTCAATTTCTGCTTTACTGGTCTTGCTCCTTCTTTTATTTTCAAGTGATGCATGATTAAATTTGGATCTAATCCTAGCATATCATCATACGACCATGCAAAATTTATTGTTTCTCCTTGAAAAAATTGATGAAGTCTTTTCTTTCCTCACTAGATAAAGATGTTGCTAAGTGTATGACCCTTGGTTCTGATTCCGATCCAATATTCACCTTTTCTATTGGTTTGATCAAGATAGGAGATTTTTTCTCATAATGCTCAGGTAAAGTATCCAAACTCCCTTCCTTAGGTGCCCCAATTGGTTTTTCACCTTTAGAATCATTCTTTATTTCTTTCTCTTTTTTATCTAATGTTGCCACAATGTGGTTTTCAACATTAGATTCTTTCCATTTTTATTTATTTTTTTATTTTTTATTGAATTGAGAGTTTGGATACCTTCCTTTGTCACTCCTTCCTGATATTCCATGGTAGAAGAAGGTTCAACCACATTTATGTATTGGGACACCAAGTTATCATTCAAAAATGTAGGGAGTATGGTAGGTTCAATGGAATCCCATTCAATTAATTCTGGATAGATGAGGGTCAAAGGATCAATGTTTTGGTTTAGGCCAATAGGGTTTAGGGACATGACTTCATTTGAAGGTTTGGACATTGTATCACTTAAGTCTATAACATGTGCCTCTTCAAGATGTTCTAGAGAACTAGGTTCAAAATCCTCCTCACTAGAATCCTCTAAGGTTTCTATGGGATAGAAATCTCGTGGATTAAACCTAATGTTAGATTCTTCCATAGAAGGTCTCCATGATGGTACGTAGGGTTCTCCTACCCATTGATTTATTTCAATTTCTTAAATTGGTACATTATCTAGGACCACTTGGCTTGAGCTTGAGGCTTGACTCTGATTTGATTCTAAAATTGATTATTTCTCTTTCCTAGGAGTGTAAGTATGAATGACATAAATACCTTTATCTTGACATGATTCATTTGACAATGTATCCCATTCCCAATCATTCGATTCTTCATCACTATGTGACTCTAATTGTAATAATTGATCATAGACCTTAGGATAGTTCTTTTGAGTATACCCTTGTTCTAGGTAGCCTAATCCTATCTTTTCTTTGCTATCTCTCCACATCATTTCAATGGGTTCAAGGAGTCCTTCATTTCTTGTTCCTAAAGGTCATTGTCCTTTGTATCCCATTTTCTGCATAATTTGAAATCCTTTCCCATATTGATGTGTGGGAATGCTTACATTTTGTATGCGCTTCTCATGGGTACTTGATTCTTCATCCTTGTATAACCAGTTTAGGATTTAATTATCTTCTTCCTCCATGAATGAAGATGTATTAGCCCTCACAAAGTGATCATTGTATTTATGAGGTAGATTATATGGCTTTCCATATGATTTTGGAGATAAGGGTAGGTCCATCATGGATAAGGAGTATTCACCTACTCCCTTTTGTTTGATTTGACATTATTTCTCAAAAAAATTCATCATATGGTCCATTTTTTGGTAATGAGCCTCCTTAGTGTAGATTTGAATAGATCTATCTTCATCTTCTTTCTTTGTCTCAAGATTATTCTCCTCACTAATCTTTTCTTTTCCTTTTGTTGATGTAGCTAGGTTAGTAGGACTTTGGATGTTTTCAACAACTTCTTCTTTTTCTTCTCTTTCTTTTCCCTTTAAAGATGGAAGATCTTTAGAACTTTGTCCTTGCTCTATTCTTAGGGGTATGGACCCTTCTGCATTATCTAGAACCAAAGAATCATTGATAGGCTTCATGTTATTACAATATTGAAAGGGGCTTGAGTCCTCGCTTACCATGATTTTTTGCCCTAAATAGGGGAATTTAAGACATTGGTGATAGGTCGAAGGCATGGCTTGCATTTCATGAATCCACGGCCTCCCTAATAAGATATTGTAAGTCAGCTTTAGGTCAAGGACTTGATAAATGGTCTCTTTCTGCATTGGACCAACTCTAATAGGAAGTGAAATGACCCCTTTGGAAGCTCTTTCTTCATCATCATAGGCTTTTATAGTTATCTTTTTCTTTGGGTCAATAGCCTCCTCAGAAAATACTAAGACTTTTACCAAGTTTAGGGTACAAATATTCAGACCCCGCCCCTAGTCCATTTTTATAAATGTTATGATTATTTTAGGATATTAGATTATATGTTAGGAAATCATTGATGCTTATGGTTTTACTGACCCCATACTTGCATGTGTATGGTTGATGTGTTTGTTTTATATTTCTATTTGACGTGTCTGATGTGGTTGAGGGACAGAGTCATAGTTACTTGCTTGCGAGATCCACACGATTGGCCAATCCCTACCAGTGTCTGTTATATATTTATATATGTATGTACATGTGGGTTTTGTATGCAGGTTTGCAGGTACCGAGCATCGACTTCCCCAAATTGTCAAGATGAGCGTGCCCTATCACAATATCTCAAATGGTAAGAGAGGGGAGATAACACGGATCCAAAACCCTAAGCTAAGCCTAATTTGTCCTAGGATTGGACAAGAATCAGTTTGACTACCCTACCTGAATTTATCTAGTTGACAGGAATTCGTGGATCCCTTTCTGGTGTTTCTTGGTTTTACTTTGTTTGATTTTACCTCGTTTGAATTCAGTTGATTTATTATTTATGTGGGTGATTTTCTGCGATTTATTAATTAATGAATATAGTTGAAATTTAATGATTATTATGTTCCTAAGTTAATTTGTAAAAATTAATCTAAAGTTAATTGTTTTATTAGTTAGAATTAATTGATTAATTAATTGGTAATTAGATTCAATTATGTTTGAGGGCGTTATTAAATTAATTAAATATGTAATTGCATGGCTTTAGGATGCATTAAATATTTAATCTATTTAATAATAAATTTTAATTATAACATGTGCATTATTGAAATTGAATTGTTTTCAAAAGTAAACAACTTGTTTTTAAAGTCAAAGTTGAGTTGTGCATGAAAAGTGTTTTTAATTTATTAATTGGATTTTCTTTCAATTTCTGATTTGGAGTTGAAGTGGGAGTTAGCAATTGAGTTATATTTTAGGGTTGCATGAAATGGGGAATTGAATCCCTGATAAGGGAAAATTGCATTCATTTGGGAGATTAGACAGGTTTTGGGAAGAGAATTTTGGGGGAGAGCTTGTGCTTTGGGATTTTGGAGAATTTTTGCTTGTTGTGGTTGCTTGTTGATTTGGCTTCATTGTGCATCTAGAATCTGGGTGTTCCATGCTTCGTGAATTCAGATCTGCAGGTGGAATCAATCTTCAAAGCAATCATGGTCTTCAGATCTTCACAGGTTTTATATATCAGTTTTTGGCATTGGATCTGAGGTAGGCTTTGAAATCCTGTCTGTTAGTTTTATTATGCATATGTCTGGCTTTCTTTGCTTGTGCAAGTTTTGTTTTAATTCAATAGATAGATTTGCGCTTTATTTAAATTTTGGGTAATTAGAAAACCCTAGGTTATAATGATTTTATGTTTTTATTGAAATTTAGCATAGTACCATTACTCTGGCAAAATTTCATTAAAAGATTGTTTATAGATCTCCTACAAAATGAAATATTAGGTCT
>BSBK01014529.1:0-44597 GCA_027943335.1 Chamaecyparis obtusa
TATATATACGTATATATATATATATACATATATATATATATATATTTATGTATATATATGTATATATATATATATACGTATATATATATATATATATATATATATATATATATATATATATATATATATATATATATGTATATATATATATATATGTATATATATATATATATGTATATATATATATATATGTATATATATATATATATATGTATATATATATATATATATGTATATATATATATATATATATGTATAGATATATATATATATACATATATACATATATACATATATACATATATAGATATATAGATATATATATACATATATATATATATATATACATATATATATATATATATATATATATATATATATATATATATATGTATATATATATATATATGTATATATATATATATATGTATATATATATATATATATATGTATATATATATATATATATATGTATATATATGTATATATATACATATATATATATATACATATATATATATATATATATACATATATATATACATATATATATATATATATATATATATATATATATATATATATATATATATATATATATATATATATATATATATATATATATATATATATATATAACTCCTTACTTTCCATGTATTTAGATGTTGCTTATTTAATTATAGTTCTAATATTCCAAATTCCTTTAATCTCATGTTATTTGTATAAACTAGAAACTTCTTCTGTATACAATTTGCTTCCAATTATGTTGGTTGCTACACAATTCCTCCAAAAAAAATAGAAATAGATAGACATGACTTGTATATCTTATCACCTTCAATTAGAGAATCTTGTATACTCTTAATGTTGTTGTCTAGCACAACTTATTCATATGTTATCACCTTCTTTAGCTTATCAAATCTTTTCTTATTAAATTATTTTCTAACCTTTATCTCAACATATTTTCCAAATGATTCAAAGTGAGAACTTACTATACCAATTAGTCTCTTGAGTTGGTTAGAGGGATTGACTACAATGTCTTTAAAAAACTATGGCATCAACCTTTCCAATATATTAGATGTCTTTTCTAACAACTTGTTGTCTTCTATATGATTCTTCAAGATTTCTTCCCTAGCTTGAGCTTCTACTAGTTGTGCAAGTTTGAAAATTTGAAGTGGGGAAATAAATAACAAGTCAGTTTGACCTTGGATAGTTTTGGATTAATTTTTATAGCATACTTTTCCATAATCTCCTCTACTTATGAGGCAATGTTTCTTGCCTTTCCCTTTTCTTTCTTATCCTTTGCAACTCTCATACTACTATCATCTATTTCCTTAGGTTCTTTAGTTATCAATGGCATATAATCTAACCTACTTTTTCTTCTCTGTCTCTATTTCCACTTCCTTCTCCTTCTCCTTTTCCATAGATCCACTTCCTATTCAGTCATGATTTCTAGAACATCTAGAACATTAATTTTTTCAAGTGTTATTACACCTCCTTAATATTAGGAACATCGATTGTAGGTAAAACAAATTTAGTAGCTAAAGTATTTACACCTCGATTCTTAGGTTCAACATCATATTGATTCCCCTCAAGCTATGCTTGCATAATATTTTTTGTCTCCTTAATTACTTCCTTTTTTTTACCCACCAAAAGCTTATTCAATTTTTGTTTTCTTTTGAACTCCTCTGAGTCCTTAAGAATCTATTTCACTTCATCAATAGCTATAAATGAACATATATCAACCAATACCTTTTCTCTCAACCTTTTGTCCTCAGCTTGAGCATAGGCTTTTTTTTGCATCTAAAATGCTATATAGGCTCTGTTGGAGCCCTTAAATTTAGAAAAAAATTAGTGTCCCTTAAAGTCTTGAATAGTAACCTTTCACAGGTCATCACCAAGATTTCAAGTATCTAATCAGATAGGGAAACACCCTCATAAGGGTTGAAGCTACCAAAGTTTTCTAAAAGACCTATGTAAGTAGCCCCATAAAAAATCCTTGTATCACCCATGAACCATGTTTTGAATGAAGAAATATTTCATTTTATTCCTTTGTATAAATAGCTTCTTACTGGAAAAGCCTTGCATAAGTTCCCCCAGTCCCATTTTTCTAGTCATCAAAATTTCATACACATCAGAGAAGGAATAACCTATTTTCCCAACTAGAAAATCTCAAATAAACAATCATCTAGTTTATAATAATAATCAGATGAATACAACATATATTGTCTCGATGTGAGGATCATAATGGATAAAATATATGTGGCATGGAAGGAATCACATAGCTGCATAAGCCATAAAAGGTTCCCCCGATGAAATATTCATTGGGGTGACAAAAACTATTGTAAGATTGAAAAATGCCATCTCTGATCATATATGTTACTTTGATGAGGATTGAAGGTTCATGTCGGGAAAAAATCTTGTTTTTTCTATCGATAAAAAAATCAAGTGAGAAAGGGATAGCCTATTATAGGGTTTAGGACTTATAGATTAGGGTTTAAGGAGATGTAGAAAGTAAAAATGTGAGAGAAGAGGAAAGAGAGATGCGAAAAGGGAGAGGGGAGAGAGGGTGAGGGACATAGGGGATATAAGATTTAGGGCTTAGGGCTTTTAGTTTAGGGTTTAGTACTTTTAGATTAAAGAGATAGATATAGTGACAATGGTAGATAGAGGGAGAGAGGTGGGAAAATATATAAGGAAAAGAGGGAGATAGTGAGAGAGGGATAAACATGGTGAGGGTTTATGGTTTATCATTTAAAATTTGGGGTTTGGAGAAAGAGAGATGGGGAGATGGAGAGAAGGGAAAGAGGGAAAGAGTGAGATGGGGATAGAGGGATAAAGGGAGACATGGTTTAGGTTGAGTATGATTTACACTTTTGGGTTTGGAGAGAGAGAGAGAGAGGTCTTATGGCTTATAGTTTAGGGTTTAGGGATTTAAGCTTAGAGAGGGGGAAGAGAGAGAGAGAGAGAGAGAGAGAAGTGGGGGAGGTGGATAGAGATGATTGAGAGGAGGAGAGCTATGTGAAAGATAGAGAAGAGAAAGAGGGAGACAATGAGAGATGGATAAAATGAGAGAGGCATAGGGTTTATCATTTATGGTTTTGGGTTTGTAGAAAGATAGAAAGGGGATACATATGGGAGAAGAGTTAGAGAAGACAAGGATAAGGGAAAAAGGGACATAGTGAGAGGGGGAAAAAGGGAGAAAGGGAGACACGGTTTAAGGATTAGAGCTTAGGGTTGAAGGTTTATAGTATAGGATTTTGGATTTGGATAAAGATATATATAGGAAGAGAGGGGGGAAGAGAGAGGGAGAAGGATGGGTAAAGTGAGTGGGGAGATAGAGAGGGGGGAAATCTTAGGAGGCGGAATACATTGGGTAAAAGGGAAAGAGCAGAGATATTTTAGAAAGAGGGGGAGAGAGGTTGATAGAGAGGGGGGAAGGATAGAGAGGGAGGAGGGAGGTGAGGAAGTGAGGAGAAAAGAAGAGAAGGGAGAGAGGTGGGATAGATGGAGGTGATAGATAAATAAAGAGAGTTTGTAAAGATAGGTCTGTAAGAGGGGAGGCAAGAAGGTGTAGATAAAGAGAGACACGACAAGAGAGGTGAGAAACTTAGAGAAATAAATATAAGTTATATACATAATTAGATTTAGACATAAGTTTTACATAAATAGGTGATGATAGAGGGAGTTGGGGTAATGAAACATGGATGAAGAAGTGGAGATAAACAAAAAAAGAGAAATTAGGAATCTCAAAGCCATGGAATCTCTATACATAGTGTGCTTCATATATGGTGCACATCAAACTTGGAATATTTTCTACCTATGATGTGCATCCCTTTGGACTCCTATAATGGTTTTAATAACTAGGCCTTAGAACCATAACTTAGGGATTGGACATCCATGCTAAGTAGTTATCTCATCAGTATGAAGAAACATTTAAATTATCAACCCAAGGACATATACTTTAAATGAATCTACAAAGTATATGCACTATGAAATTCTCTGAGTTATTCTATCATTGTAAAACTAAAAATATAACAATGCTATCTAAATGAATCTAACTGCATAGTAATGGCTGCAGGAAACTACACAATAATGGTTGCAAGAAACTGCACAGTAATGGTTGTAGGAAACTATGCATTAATACACAACAGTTTGTTGTGTGTTCTACTTCTATAACTACCGAAGGTAAAAACTATCATAAGTGAACCTTTCTTAGATGATTTAAACTCTAATATATTTCCTTAAAACATCATACACGAGTAACATGCTTCCATGAAATAATCTACTACCTCTAGTAAAATTAACTTATTGTTGTTACAAATTTACTATATAGAATGATGACTCTCTACCACTTTCTACCCATTTTTCTTGATTACATATTCAAATATATAAGCTTATTGAATCACTAGAAACTATCTAACATATGTTCCATCATTCCGTTAAACAAGAAGAGACTTATTCTAAAACAATGACTAAGAAGTAGAGTCCTATTACAACTTGTCTTTTGACTAATTGGAAAAAGAGTTTGTTTGGACTCTTTTATGAAAAAGTTGATTTTTTGGAAATTTTTTGGTGTTCATAAATACAATACAAATCATGTATCCAACCTCTTTTGAAGTTGTAACTTGAATAATTGCAATAAATAGAAGAAGTTTGACTAAGGCTGCTGATTTTTTGTTCCACTTTTTCTGCAGTCAGCTCCAAACAAATGGTTCTCCTTTATTATTGAGAATTAGCTCAAACTCTTTTACTAGATTATTCTCCTCCTTATTAGATTTCATGATCATTTTGAAAATCTAGATTTCATTAGGAAACGTGGAAGATATGATCATTTTACTAAAATTGGGTTTTTGTTGCCTTCAAACTCACCTATTTTTACTTAGTCAACTTTAGATAAGTACTTATCATTAACTGTTGTGAGTTAGATCAAACTCTTTTTACATGTTTTTCTCCTCCTTTTCATATTTCCAAATCATTTAGTAAATCTGGATTTCATTAAGAATTGAGTGAGATATGCCCATTTTACTAAAACTAATTTTTGACTTTTTCTTTTTTTGCATTTCCAACAAAAACTGAATATTGACAATTGTTAACTTGCTTCTTCTTCATTCTAGCTACATGAATGACTCAAATATCTCACAAACTACATGTTAATTGTCTCAAAAAACTTATTATTTAATAATAACCATATATCATCATAATTTAGCATTAACTAGCTACACATACATATGTTAATGAATAAATCATTAATCATAGTTAATGCTTCATAAATAAATGTAATTTATGGAAATGGCTTGGAAATATATTATAAATATGAGGGAAATTTTTATAACAAATGATATAAACATGACAAATTATAAGCTCATCGCGTCATATACGGTGTACGCCATATAGGTCATGTGCCATGTTAAGAGATTTGGGAAACACCAAGCCTTAGGCTTGGATTTTCCTTGGGTATTTAACCCAAAGGGTTGGATAATTATAATAGGTCTGAGACATGTTAATTAGAAAATATACACAAAATCTCATAGTTTCATCTATGCTCCTTGTAAAGTTTCCATGTGGTTCAACATAGATAAAATTAGACACAGTGATATTGTTAAGTTTTGTGTTAGCTATCTAACCATAAAATTTACTTTTAATTTTGATTATGTTAATCTTTCCATCTCTAATTTCTTTAATAAGTAGGTCCAATTTTTGTCAAAAAATAAAGTATACTATTTTGGGCGCAGATTTTGGCTTGTTCATCAAATTATAAAATAAACTAAATTTCTAGAAACTACACTCCATTCTACACCTTACAAAAAGTTTTCATTTTTTATTATTGTTCAATAATTTCTAGGGGGAGTACACTCAAATTTCATGTTTTCAAGATGTGTCCACTTTTTAAATTCATGAAAAATCACACTTACATAAAAAAATTAGCCAAAAAATTAGGATAAATTAAATGGTGTTAGCTAACTTCTCACTATAGTGATTTTTTTTAAGTTAACATTTTAGGGAGAGCACACCAAACACTATGTTATGTTTTTTCACAAAAAATAAGATCACTTTGTCTGATCTCCCTTTTTTAGGCCCTTAATCGCAACCAATTTTTTAAAAAAATACTAGTTTAGAAATAAGATTCAGAGTACTACAACATGTGTTCTTGTTGCATCTTCAAATTTTGAGTGTAACTATCTTGATTTTCTTGTCGAAGTTCAAAATTTGATGATTTAGAAAAAAGTGGCAACTTCTTACCCCTTTTTGATCCCTAATCTTTGTGCATTACCCATACATACATACATACATACATACATACATACATACATACATACATACATACATACATAGATATATATATATATATATATATATATATATATATATATAAACATATCTATATATGTATATACATACATATATATGTGCATAATCTATATACATGCATGCATGCAAACATATGTATGTATGTATGTAAGTATGTATGTGTATACATATATATGTATTATAGAAAAAAATAAGTTAAGTTGGACACTATTGTAGCACACAGATTAACATTTTTAAATGGTGAGTAGGAAGACCAATTTTCTCTATACTTAGAGTGGCACCCATTAATTACTCACCACTGATGAAACTATTGATATATCATAGAACATCTTGGAATGAAAACATTTTTCATGACCATTCTAAACACGGTATTCTTGTCTAGTACTATTATTTTAGTTGTATTCCTCTATTGGTACCCTTTATTGTTTTCATTTCGTAATCCTGTATTAGATAAAATAGTATTTTGTCCTCCTCATGTTATCCAAATCTATTATCAGAAGAAATTAGGGAAAGAATAAAGTATGTTGAACTGAAAATTAATATTGTTGGGAAATAATAGGAAAATAATGAAAGATTTCATAGCCCTACATCTGTAGTTTGGCATGAGAAAATAATTTTGTTTCAGTACACTCAACCATGTAACTATAAACCCAAGATCAACTATCACCACACCCAAATCATACTTTTGTACACATAAAAACCCAGATACATTGTCAACTCATTTAAATTCTCTATGCACATACTCGCAGCCTCATACTATTGAAATACAAGATCAGAGAAGCTCATTGATTTTATTGGCTGATAAATCAACACTAATGACAACATAAGCATAACTAAAGAAATAGATGTTTTTTAAAATAATGAAAGAAAAAATTGAATATTATTTATGTACACTCAAATTGTGCACTTCTCTAAGTCATTACTTC
Organism: Chamaecyparis obtusa; assembly: GCA_027943335.1. NCBI lineage: Eukaryota > Viridiplantae > Streptophyta > Pinopsida > Cupressales > Cupressaceae > Chamaecyparis > Chamaecyparis obtusa. The sequence continues at coordinate 7,236 of BSBK01014529.1, forward strand.
CAAGAGAATCCATGAATGGGAAACCTTGAGAATGCGACCTAGAGCTCCCTATGCATGGAGTTGCAAGGATGTTTGGATTTCTCTCAGCTAGAGCTATGAAGCATATGACCTTGCTAGTCAACCACACAATGGGAGATTCAATGGGACAAGGGCAAGAATGCCAATATCTCCAAGATTCTTGAATGATAATGCAATGCAACTATGTTAAAAATGAAGAATGCAACTAAGCTATGAAAGGAAATAAAAGTGTTACAAGACCTTCCTAATTAAGCTATGTGAGTTAAACTAGAGCATAAAGGAAAGATAAACTAGAAATGTAATGCAATTAAGCTATGATGCAATGATGAATACAAGAACAAAAAGATCTCCAAAGCTCTAAAATCTCCAAGAAAACCTGCAGCATAATATTAGTATTCAAAAGTTGGATCCTAGAATGAGAAGAGAGCTCTTCTTTTATAGAAAATGAGAAACAACGGACAATGGAGATTAAGAGGCAAAAGATTTAATCAAGGGTGGAGCTTGAAGAGGAATCAATCCTTGTGCACAAATATCTTCCAATGAGAAATAAGAGTTGACTTTTGTGCCCCATGTGAGACAAAAAGGCCTTTTTCCCTTTTTTATAAAATAGGAATAATACTTTATTTGTGCAACTTAGGATAAGAGGAAAGTGGGGATTTTTATTTAATAAAAGGGGAGGAAATTCCTTTTAATTAAATAAAGACTTAGGATAAAGTGGTTAATCCATGGGATATAATCAAATAAATGATAGAATTAGGATTTGATCAAGGATATTGATTTGAAAATTGAAAATTGTTGATTCAGGGAATTGATAAATTGGAGAATGGGGCCCAAAGTCTAGGCGACCATTTTAGGGTGCATACATTTGCCTCTCTTTGACTGATGTGAGATCAATTTGGGATCACATGTAGCCAAAGAATGGAATTGAAATGTGAGATCAATTTGGGATCACAAAACAACCCAGATGTGTGTTCGACAGATGGGAACACATTAGGATAAAGATAAGAAAAAGACAAGGCCAACACCCCTGTAAATAGGTAATTGTCAAGTCTTAAATCAAAGATAAGAATCTCAAGCAAGGTCACCCCAAGCGAAGCAATTGATAGGATTGATAAAGTTGAATCAAGGATTGAAGTTTGATAGGTATTGCCCCCTCGAGATCGGAATCAAAATCAGATAGAGGGAAACAACAAATTGATAAAGTTGATCAAATCACTAGAAATCATAATCAAAGATGAAAGAGAATAGAATAACCACCAAGCAGTGAAGATATGCCCCAATTTGGCTAGATTTGACCAAGAAAGATATAGGATAAAGATGAAGTCAAACCTTAGAGAGATGAAGGGAAGGGGATGAATGAAAGACTAGAAGGTTGAAAGAGATGGAGATGAAGATGCCCCAGTGAAGATCGAAGGATTAGGCCTCGAATGGTCAGCCAACTGCGCAGAAGAAGGGGAAATTTTGAAATGCAATTTTGACTATCAAGATGAACTTGGATTTTGATTGCGATCCTGAAAATGGATCTAGGACATCGACATTAGCTAGGGGTGCAATTTTTGTGAAATTCTGAGATGTTTTGAAAATTGGGTCAAAAAGTCAAAAGGCTATATAAGGGGTAAAAGGTCATTTTCAAATTCATTTGTCTTATTGTGATTTTGAAAACTTGAGAGCTCAGAGAGAGATAATGGCCCAGCAAGTAGCTATCCCAATTCACACACATTAATTCAAGCACAGTTGGTTCCATAACCAGCCTCCTCAGTATGGTGCCCCGGTAAGTTTTCAGAAAAACTAGCTTTTTTGAGATATTAATGGCATTTAAAACATGTTTTTTATGATTTTTTAACAGTTCAAATTATAGTTATGCGAAATATCATACAAAACTTAAAAAGTATCATGCACACATCACATATTTTATCATGTGATAGTTCGTGGGTCCACAAAATATCACACCGCTGTTCAATCCAGTATCGCATGATAGTGGATGAAACATCGTGTGATCTTGTGTGAACTATCGCACAGTAAAATAATATTGTACTACTATTGAGGAAAGTATCATACGATACAATACCAAAAAATAGTATCACACCAATGTAAAAAATCACATATTTTTTAATTTGAGCAAAATAACATGGGTCTAGACAATTTTAACGTTTAATATTTCATGTACTGAATTAATCATCGATCATGATATGTTATGACATCTGGTTTGGGGTTATGGCTTGTAGGACACATTTTCAGCACTGATCATTAGAGCGCCGAGGGTGACCAGGTTACGCTATGTTAGGGATCTAGATGATCCTGATAGAGATGACCTGATTAGCATGGGATTCGGGTACTTGCTTGATATGCCCCATATTCAGGCAAATCATGGGTTATTGATAGCTTTGGCCAAGAGATGGCATAGTGAGCATAATACCTTTCACTTTCTGACTGGAGAGGCCACTATTACCCTCGAGGATGTCTATCGAATTCTCTGGATACTGAGCCATGGCGATCCAGTGAGTATAATCATGTTTATGAATGTTCATAGATGTAATGTTTCCATATGATGAAAACTGACATCATCTTTCTATTTTTGGCACAGGTATACTATGATCAAGATCTGACAAAGGGGCAACAAGCCATCCAAGACATGTTCCAGGATGTGACCATCATTGATAGATACCTCAGCTGGGACCGGCTAATAAAGGAGCTTGGTCATGACTATCCGATGCCATGCATTATGTGCTCGATAGTGGCACAGGCCTTGGTGACCAACAAGAGTTAGAGGGGATTCCCACTTGGTTAGGGCAAGTTGGTTGTAGATCTGATTGCACACCCTTGATGAATGGCATAGGGCCTAGCCATCTTGGTAGATATGTACCATGAGCTCCACGAGATAGTGTATAGGGACGGCAGGACTTAAGCATGTGGGGCTATTCTTGTGCAATTATGGGTGTGGGAGCACATTGTTGTAGTGCGACCACAAGTACAGCCTTGGGAGTAGAGACACCCCTATATATATAGGTATATAGGTTTTATCACCCAGTGGCATAACGGAGACCTCACCTACTACATGAGGTTATTGGATGAGATCACAGCCTTTGAGTGGAGGCCATACAGACAGGTTGAGTAGTGGAGCAATAGAGATTGCGAGCTTGGGTATATATTGTACAACCAACCACTACTTGGTCACCATTTAGAGATCATGGAGCTATTCATTATCTCTTGGGTGTAGAGGCAGTTTGGGCGGTAGCAGAGAGTACGAGTGGAGACTACCACTTATGCCCAAAGCTGAGAGGATGAGGGGCAGGGATGGCTACCTATGCTAGACTACCAGCAGGCAGCACAGGAGATGATAGGTTTGTAAAGGGAGTCATGGGACTACCTTCCTAATATGGCAGATGCAAGAGTGGATGCAGCTTATAGGGCAGAGTGACAAAGGCACCCATTCCCTCGGTTTACAGTTCCTGATGCACAGCTATCGGCACAGGGTGGTGATGGGAGTGATGGGGATGATGGAGGATACGGAGGAGGGAGGAGAGTAGAAAGGGGAGAGGGATCGAGATTAGGTGGCTAGAGATGGTCATGAAGACACAGGTTATAGAGCCCAAAGGAGGATGCTGATAGATTTGCGGGCTGAGATAGATCGGTGGGATAGGGCAGCATCAGAGGATGCTATAGAGATTCAGAGAGAGGTAGTGTGAGTTGCATACTATCATGGATTATACATAGCAGTTGTACCTGTAGCACAGTGAGTGCCACTCTACTCAGAGAGGGCTGGGAGATCAGATATGGCAGGAGATAGGATGGGACCGCCGCCTCCACCACCACCACCTCCACATGATGGAGCGAGTCAGTCCTAGGTCTAGGGTTTAGATGTATAGACATATCATTGAGACTTTGATCTAGATTTTGGGATCTCACATTGTACTTGTGTCATGACTTATATATATGAGATTACTAGATTTTCGATGTATCTGTGTTCTTACCTCATTTGTGATGGATGTTTTAGTTTTATTATCTTGTTATATTGCTCAAATGTATGATGTATGTGTCATAAATACTCATGTATAATCTCTCTCATAGATGTATGTTTAGTTCTCATGTTAGGATATAGACTCATGTTTCTGAAAATGATCTCTTTTAGGATATAGATATGATGATAAGATTAACCCCTTGTGATGACAGAAAAAGGATGTGATGTAAAAGATAAGGAGCGAAAGACATGATCGAGGAGAAGCAAAAGATGAGCGCAGTTGACTGACAAGTCTGCATAAGATGAAAGGAGAGCTCTCTCCATATGCAAGATGCAAAACTAAACTAATATGAATCCTAAGAATGCAAGCTACTATGAAAAGTGGTTGACTTGCAAGGTCACAATGCTATTAGTCTCTAATAATCAGCATCGAGCTTTATTGGTAGTGTCATAAGATCATACAATACTCACTAGTATAACTATGGGTATATGAATATGATCTTTATCAGATAGGAATGTGGGAATCCCACCTAAGCATCAAAGACATGTAGGTCAAGATGACTAGTGTAGTGAGGTTCCCTAAGTTTGTTATAGCAATATTATGCTCACATCGAGACACAAGAAAGTCAAGATGACTACAAGCATGCACTTGTGAAAATAGTCAATGATAATACCTTGTAGATCCTAGTGTCAAGTGGAACAAGCATGAATGCTCATGATAGTGAGGATCAAAAAAATATACCCACAAGTAGAAAAAGAAATAAAACATGTCCTCATGCCCGCAGTCTTCTAGCTCAGCATCATCAAAAACTATTAGGGAGAGAACACTCATCAAAGAAATCATCATAGATAGCACACAAAGAAATAAAGTCAAACAAGTCTCAGCGAGGCAAGTGTTTAAGTGCATGTGTGTAAGTCATAGAGTCAAACTTTGAGTATCGCATCTGCCAGTGGAAAATATCATATCATTCTAGACTATGGGTAGGACATCTGATAAGTGTTGAGAAACACTTGACGCTAGGAAAGTGTTGAAAAACATAGTTGAGGAGCGTTGAGAAACACTATGTACGAGGTGTCCTAAAGACTAGCACATCCAAGAGACCAAAGCTAACACAGTTATGCCCCCTAGACAAAGACAAAGACCAATTCCAAACACCAAGGCAATAAGGACAAGGTATGATGGAGGAAGGCTAAGTGTCAAGGATGTATGCTAAGAAATAGGGGTGCAAAGGCCGCAAGTAGTGCCTATTTCCAAGTTTTCACCACTTGACATATTTTTTTTTTATTTTTTTCAATTTTTTTGTATTTTTGCTACCAAGGCACCTGTTTCCAAGTTTTCACCAAGGCACTTTTGCTATTTTTTTGAATTTTTTGCTATTTTTTTATATTTTTTTAAGGACTTTATATGCTTTTTAGGATTTTTTCAGCATCATATATGAATTTTTTTGGAATTTTTTTAGGATCAATAAGATATATACAAAGGATGCCCCCAAACAGAATAGGCATCATGGATAGAACTTCTTTAGGTGCAAGACATTAATAGGATCAGGGAGCTGCTCTCCCTCTTCATTAGATAATAAATAAGCACCTATCCCAAAAGCTGCAGTAATAATGTATGGTCCAAGCCAATTAGGTTCGAACTTGCCCTTTTGCTCTCTATTTTGTTGATTCTTAGGATTTTCTCGTAGGACAAGATCTCCTACTTGGAATTCTCTAGGGTGAACCTTTTTGTTGAAGGCTTTGGACATGTGCTTTTGGTAGACCCTCATATGGTCAAATGATGTTTTACATTTCTCATCAAGAAGTTCTTGCTCTTGTAATCTCATGGCGTGATAGTCTTCATCTATAACTAGACCTTTGAGAGAGCTTCTAAGTGAAGGGATCTCGACCTCTAAAGGTAACACTGCTTCAACACCATAAGTAAGGGCAAAAGGAGTAGCCCCAGTTGGAGTACAAATACTCATTCTATAAGCCCATAAGGCTAGATTTATCTGTAGATGCCAATCTCTACCATTGTTATGAACTGTTCTATGGAGGATTTTTAGAATGGTTTTATTCGAAGCCTCTACTTGACCATTTCCTTCCAGGAAGTAAATGGAGGACCAATGTTGTTTTATCTTGAATTTCTTGCAGAGTTGCTTACAGTCCTTATTTTCAAACTGACCTCCATTTTCGGTGATTATCTCAGAAGGCACGCCATATCGACAGATGTTCAAGATGAACAGGGAAACTATCTTGCCTGAAGCAACAGAAAGTGGGATAGCTTCCACCCATTTGGTAAAGTAGTCAGTGGTAGTGATGATAAATTTGTGTCCACCTGATGAATTGGGATGAATCTTCCCAACAAGATCAAAGGCCCAGCACTGAAATGGCCAATGAGATATAGAAGGAATAAGCTCCTTACCTGGAGCATGTATCAGGTTTCCATGTTTCTGACACTTTTCACATGATTTGGCAAAAGCTACTGCATCCATCTGCATGGTAGGCCAATAGTACCCTACCCTAAGCAACCTTTAGGCCATGGCAAGACCATTAGAATGTCCTCCATAGATGCCCTCATGAATGTCAACTAACGCTTGATCAAATTCCTCCTTTTCCAAGCACCTAAGAAGTGTCCCATCTAAACCCCTCCTATACAAATCACCAGAGATAAGGGTATGGCAAGAGGCATTATAGGTAAGTTTTCTTCTTTCAAAATGGTTGAAGGTATCAGGGATAATGCCATCACAGAGATATGATTAAATGGCACCGTATCAGGATGATTCATGGCCAACAAGGGTATAGATAACGTGGCTTTCTTGGGAATCATAAATGGGATAATGTAGCTCTTCCACCAGGAATTCAAATCTGGACTCATGCTGCTCTAGCTGAAGAAGTGAAGTAAGTGTGGCCATAGCATCAACTGCTTTATTGTCTATTCAAGGGATTTGTTGAAATGTGATGAATGTGAAGTATCATCTCAAAGAATCAACCATTTTCTTGTAGGGTACTAGTTTCTCATCTTTTGTTTGATAGTCTTCATTAACTTGGTTGATTATTAGCTGTGAATCCTCATAAATATGAAGCTCTGTGATTCTCCATTCTATAGCCATTTTTAGTCCATTTGTCAAGGCTTCATATTCGGCTATGTTGTTTTTGCATGGGAACAATAGTTTGTAGGACATACGAATTGTGTACCCATGAGGAGAGACAAACAATACTCCAGCTCTTGAACCATTTTGCATGAAAGATCCATCAAAGAACATCTTCCATGTTCTCTCAGTTATGTACATGAGGTGCTCATTTGGAAAGTGAACTTGAATAGGCACATTATCTTGAATAGGAAAGTTAGCCAATTGATCAGCAATAGCTTGTCCTTTAATTGCCTTATGCTCAACATACTTGATGTCAAATTCTGAAAGAATCATCATCCATTTAGCAAGTCTGCTTGTGAGAGTAGCCTTACCAAGTAAATATTTGAGGGGATCAATTTTAGCTATGAGGTGCATTGTATGCGCAAGCATGTAGTGTCTCAACTTTTGGGCAGCAAATACCACTGCAAGACAAGCCTTTTCAATACTTGTATAGTTAACCTCATATGACACAAGAGTATGGTTGATGTAATATATGGCTCTTTCTTTCCCATTTTCATCAATTTGAGAAAACAATGCCCCCAAGGAAGATTCAGTTGCTGAGATATACAAAATAAGTGGTTTTCCTAGGATAGGAGGCATTAAGATGGGAGGATTTGCCAAGTACTCCTTGATTTGGTCCATACTCTTTTGACATTCTTCATTCCAGACACATTGGACTCCTTTATGTAGGTTCTTATTGAAGGGTTGAGCTCTATCCGCCAATTGGGAAATGAACCTCCTTATAGACTAAAGGAATCCTTGCAAACTCCTCATTTGACTGATGTTTTTGGGAGGTGGCATATCAATGATCGCTTGTACCTTTTCAGGATCTACCTCTATTCCCTTTGCTAAAATAACGAAGCCTAGCAATTTTCCTGAGGTAACACCAAATGCACACTTTTTTGGATTTAATCTGAGTTGGAACTATTCCATTCGATCTAGAATGACTTCTAAATCATCCAAATGTGTGTCTCTCTTTTTAGATTTAGCCAAGGTGTCATCCACATAATCTTCCATATTCTTATTCATCATGTCATGAAAGATAGTTGTCATAGCTCTTTGGTAGGTAGCTCCTACATTCTTTAATCCAAAAGGCATGACGTTCCAACAATAGGTACCCCACGCGCAAGTGAATGTTGTCTTTTCCTGATCTTCAGGAGCTATCTTAATTTGGTTATAGCCATAAAAATCATCCATCAAGGAATAGATCTCATATCCCGTAGTCATGTCCACTATCATGTCTATGTTAGGGAGTGGAAAATCATCCTTTGGGCATGCTCTATTGAGATCTCTAAAGTCTATGTAGATTCAAATGGATTTGTCATGTTTTGAGACTAGTACAATATTTGAAATCCATTCTGCATAATCAATAGCTCTGATGAATCCTGCACTAAGGAGTTTTTCTAATTCTGCTTTCACTAGAAGAGCTATGTGAGGGTGCATTTTCTCAATTTTTGTTTGACTAGTTTTATACCTGGAGCTATGGACAAGTGATGCATAATAAGATTTGTGTCCAATCCTGGCATATCTGAATAATTCCAAGCAAAGTTTATTTTCTTTTTTTGTAAGAATTTGGTGTAGGCTTCCCTTTCTTGTGTTGTCAAGGATTGAGCCAAATGCACTATTTGTGGAGCCTCTTCTGTGCCCAAATTGACTGATTGTGTAGGCTCAACAAGCACTGAAGATCTATCCTAAAAGTAGCTTGTGAGATGATCAAGTACCTCATCCTTGGGTGACTCAAAGAGGTTTTCACCCTTGGATACGTCATTTATTTTTACTTTTTTAGGTTCTGACACCGCCACATAGTGGTTTTCGTCGTCAGAACTCTCATTCTTTTTTTTCTTTTCTTTTTATTTTTTGACTGAGGTACTTGATTTCTGGCTCAGTCATGCTTGTATTCAGTTTGTTGGTGGAAGAGACTATAGGCTCGATGGCATTTAGATAACAGGCTACCTCATAGTCATTTTGGAAAGTTAAGAATGTAGGCTCGTGATAATGTTGAGACCAATCAATGAGGTGTGGATAAGAAAGGGGTAGGTCAATGATCGGTTCGAGATTGTGGATACAGATGGGATCATCTATGGTGATCGAAGAGTCAGGGTCTATCAAGTATCCTTCTAAGTTACCCAAATCAGGATTAGTCCTACCAAGCGAAGAATCATCCACTAAAGCAACCTATGGATTCAAATCCTCTAATCCTACGCATGACTCGTTAGCTACCTCAAGTTGAGAACTATAGGTATGGATGATATCAACATCCCTGTCAACTATAGAAGAATCTGAGAGAGACTCCCATTCATATTCATGTGAATCTATATCTGAATCCTGATTGGGATGTTTGCACCATGCATGTTTACGACACCTTGAGGTAGAGGCTCTAATGTCACCAAGGGTAACATGTGCTTTAATAGGATCTTTTGTGTCTGACTCCTCTTGTTCGATGTGTGAAACTGTTGTATGAGCAACTAGATTGTTTGAATCTCCCCAAAGGAGATTGGTGGAAGGGACCCAATCTTCACACATATCCTATTGGTTTGTCAAATTGGGCTTGTATTTTGTTTCATCATCACTATCTGACTCATCAAGGATAGGAGCAATATTCTTGTTATGACTCTCAAATCCTAGGCCAATTGTCTCTTTAGACTTGTGTCCAAAAAGAGCATGGTCAAGAGGTTCAGGCCTAGCATCTAATTTGTGATTAAGAGGGCCATGTCTTGGATAACCCATATTTTTGACAAGATTCTACCCTCTTCCATAGACCTTAGGAGAGGGAGAGAAGTTTTCATTATGCATATATTTATCTTCTCTATAGATCCAATCTCTGATAGCTACTTCTTCCTTTTCATCTTGGATGGGTACTGAAGACTCCACAAATGCTCCAAACAAAGTCATGGTAGAAGAAGAAGGTTTCATCTCTTGTGAAGGCCTACTATAAGACCTAGATGAAATTGACATCTTTGCAAAGGAGTCAAGCTGATATCCTCCCATGCCAAGGTCTAATGTCTTGAATTTACTTCTGCACTCTGATAGGGTTGCATTAAAATCCTCTACTTCTCTGTTGAGGGGGACATGAGTCCCTAATGAAATGGCATTAACAGATAAGGTGCTATCACCTAGTATGCAAACTTCTACTCCATTGTATGGGAATTTAACACATTGGTGATAGGTAGATGATACTGCTTACATGTCGTGAATCCATGTCTACCAAGTAAAATGTTGTATACAAGGGGTCCAGCATCAACAATTTGAAACAAAATGTCTTTCTCAATGGGGCTAATCCTAATAAGAAGGATGGCCAACCCCTTAGAGCTTCTTTCTCCTCATCATAGGCTTTTATGGTAATCTTCTTTTTGGTATCAATCACTTGCTCAGAATAACCCAAAGTTTTTAAAAGACTCAAAGAAAAGATATTGAGCCCAACACCCCCATCTATCAACACACACTTGACATGGGTCTTGTGAATCATGACTTTGATGTGAAGGGCGAGATTGTGTGGGTGGCTCAAAGCTTTTTCATCATTTTCTAAAAAAGTGAGGTAGTATGGGCTAGCAATATGATGGACCATGTTTTGGAATTGGTCGACATCTATGTTGGTAGGAACATTTGTTGTGCACAAAGCATCCTCAAGGACCTATTTGTGTCTTGGGGATAATTCTAAAAGCTCAAAGATTGAAATCTGAGCTGGGGTTCTCTGCAATTGATCAACAAGATTATAGTTCAACTTTGGGTTAACCGCTAATTTTGAGGTGGCAGTTTTAGAAGCCACTAGTTTTGGTTTATTGGCCTGACCTGAGTTGGGTCCTCTAATGACAATAGGACCTTGACTTTGGGTGATGGCATTAAGAGCTTGGGAAGACATCCTAGAGTTGGGACCCCTTAGCACCACAACAGGTCCTTCATCAAAAATAGGAGGAGAGTCATAACCATAGGGATCTTTTCCACTCATCATGTTGACACTTTCTTCAACAACTTCCAGCAAGTTATCCACATTCTCCACAGTTGTGTACGTGTAGTTGATCACAACCTTTCCATCCTTAGGTTTAGAGGTTTCCCCCTTCTCATATTTAGGCAAAGGCTCTTTGAATTCTTTTTTATCAGCATTGGTGTTCAACCCATCTATCTGAAGCTTTCCACTCTCAATTAGATCCTAGATAATATGCTTAAGCTTCCAACAATGTTTGATATCATGTCCAACACCATTGTGAAATTTTCATAAAGCTTTTTCATCCCACCAATGTGGTTTTACATCAGGAATATGGTGTTTTGCAAGATCTTGAGGATGTGCAAGATTGTTGGCAATAAGCATTTTGAAAACATCCTCATAGGAATCACCAAGCTTTGAAAATTGGCACCTCTCTTTCTTAGGCTTTTCTTGGTATCTTGGTTTATGCTCTTGTTGGTTGGATGTATTGAGCTTCATTGCTTGAACAGCACTAGATAGGTGAAGAACACCTTGGTCTTTAAGTTGAGAAGAGTCTACAACTCCGTCATTAACCACTTGCTTGTTCTTATTCTAGTGCAAGTTTTTCCCTTTATCCTTATTAGCATTGTGATTGTTTTGACCATTGTTTTTGTTTTTGTTGTTGGTCAAAATTCCTTGTTCTTTCAGAACATCCTCAATTCTACATGCGGTTTTGACCATGGTGTCAAAGGACTCAAAGACCATTTTCTGAACTTCGTATTGCATCTCAGGAACCAAGTTGCTAATAAGAATGTCAATCTTCTCCTTTTTAGGAATGGTCCTGGAGTAGCGAGCACACTGACGTCTCCACCTTTGAAAGAAAGCAACAAAGGACTCCCCTTGATTTTGTTTTAAATTGCATAGTTCCAACATGGTGATAGATCTCAAAAGATTGTAGGTGAAATGTTGGACAAATCTATGTACCAGCTCTTTGAAAGTTTTGATGGGGGGAGTTATGTTGGTAAACCACTCCATTGCTTGACCTTTGAGACTCCGTGGAAACAACCTCATGAGATAGGAGTCATCTTGATGAAATTCAAAGCTCATAATGTAGAATTGGTGCACTTGGTCATGGAGATCTCTATTACCATCATATTTGTCATATTGGGGAATTTCCACCTTCCTAGGAAAATCTTTCATGCTCACGCTCTTATCAAAAGGGTTGGGACATATTGAGTCAAGATTGAATGAGCTCTTAGGTGCCAAAAGCTTTTCCATCATACTTTTCATTTGTCTAATTTCTTCTTCTTGGGATGGATTTTGTTTCTTGATCTTTCTATCCACATCAAAGTTGTAAGGAACTCTGGCACCTTTGTTGATCAAGCTCTCTAGGAACTTGTCTTTGTTTTGTTTTAGATACCTCTCCACATATTGTTGGAAGAGTGGTTCCTGTTGCATCCTCATGAAGTCTTGAGCATCAAAACTTGAGTTACTACCTCCATGTTGGGAACCCAAAGCTTCAGCATCAAAACTTGAGTTACTATCCTCATGAAGTCTTGAGCATCAAAACTTGAGTTACTACCTCTTGCATCCTCATGAAGTCTTGAGCATCAAAACTAATTTCAAAGAAACAAGAAAGAGGAAAACATATAGAACAAACATATTTGTATGGTGTATGCCTCTAAGAATAGAATTATCATGTACCAAAATGTTGTTTGGCTTGAATGATATAATGGGATCCTTGCAAATCAAGACAATCAAGAGAGGAAAGGAAATTAGCAATGAAAAATGTAGTTGTTAGAATAGCAATATACTAATCAACTAAGAGGGGGGTGAATCAGTTGATGCCAATATTTAATACTTTAAACTTCAACTTCAAACTTATTGTTGAAAACAAAATACTGAACTGAAAAGTAAGTGGAACAATAACACACATACACATGAACACCAAGATTTATTCTCAAGGAAAAACTTGTTAAGGTAAAAACCCCGGTGGGGATGATACCCACAAATATTTGCACTATGAGTATAATAACCTTGTTAAGAGTTGTAACCCTGTTAGGAGATGATTATTACAATAGACAGGTCCTAGTTAAAGGATGGACCTTGTTACGAGCCTTTTACAATGTGATCCATGTTAAGGAATTGACCCTACTAGGAGTCTATCCTTGTTGGAGGCAATAACCCTGTTAGGGGTCTACAATATATCAACCTAATCAATAAATTTGAGAGTTAAAGCCACCCTCAGGTTCTCCAAACCTCACAAAAGATTGAGGTAATTCTATTCTAAAACTTCTTCCAATACTCAACCACTACCAAGCAAGCTCCACCTTGTGCCCAAGTTCACAACTATTATTCTTCAAATAGTACCCAATGCAGCCTCAAGCACGTATTCACCTCTACATCTCGTATATGTAGTTATTCCTTATGTTTCATACCTATTTTCCAAGGATTTCAATCCTTATATACAAATTATAACAATTAAATATGGGTCAGCCTTCATAGGATAAATCATATTTACAAAATAAAAATGGACCCATGAGAATATGCATACGGAACCTCTTACAATGTTACAACATAACAATTACATCAATTTATCATTTAAATCCATAAATTAAGCTCACTCATCACATTTCTTGAAACGTGTTCCAAGTCAGCCTCCAAATAGGTCTTCACCAATACACACACCATAGCTAACATCACCTATATGATCACACTCCATATGATGACAATAATCTCTCTAGCCAATGTCCAACATAATCCAGTAGCCTCAAGCACGTATTTGCCTCTGCATCTTGTATATGCAGTTATTCCTTATGTTTCATGCCTATTTTCCAAGGATTTCAATCCTTATATACAAATTATAACAATTAAATATGGGTCGGCCTTCATAGGATAAATCATATTTACAAAATAAAAATGGACCCATGAGAATATGCATACAGAACCTCTTATAATGTTACAACATAACAATTACATCAATTTATCATTTAAATCCATAAATTAAGCTCACTCATCACATTTCTTGAAATGTGTTCCAAGTCAGCCTCCAAATAGGTCTTCACCAATACACATGCCATAGCTACCCAATGCAGCCTCAAGCACATATTCACCATGTTCACAACTATTGTTCTTCAAATAGTACCCAATGTAGCCTCAAGCACGTACACCTCTGCATCTCATATATGCAGTTATTCCTTATGTTTCATGCCTATTTTCCAAGGATTTCAATCCTTATATACAAATTATAACAATTAAATATGGGTCAGCCTTCATAGGATAAATCATGTTCACAAAATAAAAATGGACCCATGAGAATATGCATACAGAACCTCTTACAATGTTACAACATAACAATTACATCAATTTATCATTTAAATCCATAAATTAAGCTCACTCATCACATTTCTTGAAACGTGTTCCAAGTCAGCCTCCAAATAGGTCTTCACCAATACACACGCCATAGCTGACATCACCTATATGATCACAACTCCATATGATCACAATAATCTCTCCAGCCAGTAGTATCCACAATAATATTTCCCATGATAGGTTTATTTCTCTCATTCCTCATTTGAAACCCTAAGCCTAGCATTATCTCTTCATGAAAAGCTCCAAATATGTACACTAAAAATATGAATAAGAATACCATGAGTAATAGAGAAAAGAATTTAGGCTTAAAATTTTTTATGTCGAAGAAGTCCCCTTTAGAGAAAAAAGAATAGGGAGAATGAGTTGATATTGTGTCTTCTACATCATCCATGTGGCTAAAACATCTCAACGTTGGATGGTATAAATAATTATAGATAATAATCAACAAAAATAATGGTATTGACACAACACAAACAAAAGAGATCAAACCCTTGTATATACTCATATTAGAAGATTTCTATTGTAATGAACCCCCTTATGAAAATCTCCCTTATGTAACTCGACTAGTAGAAAGTCCAACATGAACGTAAAATAATTCTTAGTGGTATAAGAGGACATGAGCTTTACAAAAAAATTGATCTAGATAAGGAGTCTAAGATTATGCTTCATTCCAACCTACAATGTAAGACACTCGTTGATTTCTATACATAAAAATCCTATTAGATTTAAAACACATAATCTTTTGCAAGATGAAATCTAGGTTACAGATAATAGAATCAAATCATAAAATTCTGACCTAAAACAAGAGAGAGGAGTTCGTGAATTCACAATTAAATTGGGGATGATATTTGCAGAAGGAGTGAATGTAACCTATATATCTGAAGTTGTATATGTAGTTGTAATTGCGACACAATCCTTTTTATGTACACAAGTTCCTTCCCTTCCCACTACTACTATAGGAGATGTAAAAATATATTTTTATTAAATTTTATTATTGAAGTTTCTTTCCAAATTAATACGAATGTAAGTATATGGTTGAGATTAATTCTATAGTCTTGCATCATTTTCCTCAATTCTAAACCATTGATTTCAACTGTGCATTGTTCATTTCATATAGAGAATGCCTTAAGCACAATTATAGTCTTATATTTATTTCAAAAATAATCTTTAAATATTTATTATTATTACAGATAATAAAAATGATATTTAAATAAAAAATTTATTAAGTTATTGTTGAAGTGGAAAAAATCACTACATGTTTAAGTTTGTAATATTTAATAGTTTTTATCAGGGAATATATGTTTAAGAGTTTGATTTATAGAATAAGTTGATTCTAAATTATATGATATTAATAGAGGATTTCACATAGACCTACCTTTGTTTTCTTTGTAGTATTGAATCAGAATCTCTAACAAGAAAATATAATTCTTGTTAAATATTAATATATAAGTTAAAGTGATTATGTGTCTAATTAAAAAGAGAAACACAACTCAAAATTTTGAATCTAAAAATGTTAAAATATCAAATTCTCAACTACTATGTAGCTTCCCTAGTATTCACCTTGTTAAAATTGATAAATGTTTTAGCTATTTTAGATTTACTATTTCTAGAAAGAAACCCAAGTTAATAAAAAAGGTCTATTTTTTGTACATTCTTAACTAAAACAACATTGAATATTTTCCTTAAACATATTCAAATCTTTATTATCATTTTCATTTTTAAAGTCTTCTCTTAGCTTATAAATAGGAAAATGTAAACATAAACAAAGAACATTCCACTTAAATAATTTTAAAGTAATCTTAGAGTTGGCTTGAGGATGTGGATAGTTACCCATGGTCTTGGGTTTGCTCCCGATTTAAGAGGTGAGATGACTTGCCAGCAAATGATTTCACTTGTGGAAGGATTTGTCTCGCCCTAACTTGCACAAGTACCCAAAACATGGGTTATTAGTTGTTGTCACTAGAATACCTCCTCCTAGAAAAATATATATATATATTATACCTAATTACTTCCAAAGGAGACTTGGGAAGAGAGAATTTGCATATTTTGCAACTCAGGGAAAGTAGAAACAGAACATCACTTTATTCTAGTATGTGAAGCCTACAAGAACATTATGGATAAATTTGTGGATACTATATCGGATAGTTCTTGGCATAGCCTATTCAATGAGGAGCACATTAAGAAGTTAGGTAGGCTTATCATCAGCTTGCACAAGAAGCGGACTGAGTTACTCAAGTCAGCCTAGGTTGCCTTGTTGTCCCATAGGCTATGTTTAGCCTCATGGACGTAAAAATTTTATCTATCTATCTATCTATCTTATCTATCCATCTATCTATCTATAGGCATTTTTTATATGAATAAATCAATCTGATTTTACAAATAAAGAGATGGATGACCATCAAAGGATTTATAACCACTGATTATCTGGGTGGCCAAGTAGAATTAGAAAATGAAGAGGGTACAAATTTTCATTAAATAGGGAAGTTGACCGGTTACAATCTGGGGGTGGGAAATCACTGAAAAAATATTGTGTGGGAGTGAAGACGTTGGTGTCACAAGTGAGAAGGATGGTGGACAAGAGGTTGGTGTGTGAGTGTTTGAAGCTTTATCTCACTTATTCCAAAATTTCTTCCAATCTCCTGCAGGGATAAAACCTTCTATTTTCCAAAGATTTATGAGATACTCAGCATCTATCACCCTGTTCTCAGGAAAGAATGAAAGATATGCAAAACATGCTTTAAGGGGTGTAGGCAAAGAGTCATAATTTTATTACGTAGTAGGTGTTTCCCTTTGAAAGGGCTTTGGCAAAATAAACCATCCTACAGTTGAAACTGTTGCAGACACAAATGACTACCATCAAAATGATCTTGGTCATTAGTCATTTTCGTAGAGTATTTTAGGTGATCCCAAATATCTAAAGATGGAGCGGTCAATGCCAGTATCCTTCTTTGTCATGTACAATTGAAAGACCAGTAAACAAAATTGAATCTATGCTTTTAAGATCTTTACGCTAACTGTTGGAAATTTTGGAGAAGGCAATGACTGCCATTGGGAGGTTGTGAGCTGTCCATCTAGCATTAAAGGCAAGGCACGATTGATTGGTGAGAGAAAAATCCCACGGATCACCAGTAAATAGATCCAAACCCTCGATAACATCTTAATCAAACTATTCATAGAGCTCCCCTGAAATATCTGTGGAAACTCTATATGATTCACAAACAATTCCGTCTCATTTAAGTGAGCTCTTGAGATAAGGATTTTTTAATTCACAGGTCTTTGCTCCTACTGCAGAGCGCTAGTCAATGATAATGGAGTCAAGTGCCAAGGTAGGAAAGGGAGGAAGAAAGGGCGGAGCTAAGACAAATGCGGGGATTCCTCTCAAAATGTCATGAGCGAGGTTCTGAGCTTTAAGACCATGCCAGCCCCAGGGCCCAGGAGGTTTCCTGATTGAATCGCCATTGTGGGTGACCTCGGCCTGACATATAATACTACATCCACAATTGATCACCTCAGCAGAAATGAGCCGGATTTAATTTTGCTTGTTGGGGATGTCACCTATGCAAATCTGTATCTGACCAACGACACTGGTTCTAATTGTTACTCTTCTTTTCCAAATAGTCCCATCCATGAGACCTACCACCCTCACTGGGATTATTGGGGAAGGTCAGTGTGCTCTAATTTCCTCACCATTTTTTTTCTTTATGATTTGTGAATTGCCATGGATTTTAAACTTTTCTCAACCCAAGAGAAAGTGTGGTCTTATAAGATGCAAAATACTTTGTCTTTAATCATTTCAATGTGCCCTTCTTACTCCATGACTATTCTATATTCCTTGTTTTTGGTGCTCTGTTTTGGTTCTGAATTTGGGATTTTAACAAGTTTATGGAGCCCTTGATTTCTCAAGTTCCTATTATGGTGGTGGAGGGTAATCATGAAATTGAAGAACAGGTGGAGCATAAAAATTTTACAGCTTACCAGTCCAGGTTTGGATTTCCAAGTGAAGAGAGTAGATCTAGGAGCCCTTTCTACTATTCATTTGATGTTGGAGGCATCCATTTTGTCATGTTGAGCAAGGCAGAGAGACAAAATGTTGAGCATTTCCTCCAATATCCTCCAAGGAATCGCTTCTGCTGCTTGTTGTTTGTACGAAATCAGCATTGCTTTGGATTGACACTCTCACAGATGGATCTGTCAACAACCTTAAATTCCTTAGTTGGTATTGCACTTTCAGGTGAATTTGACAATCCAGGCCTTCTTCTATATCATTGCTACCGTTTTTGTGAAAAATCTCTGTTCGAGCCCAAATGTCAAGGCAGCCTACAAGATACATCTTACCCCTCTGCGAATCATACACCCTCAACAGAGAGTGTCAACAAAAAATGGAAGATTTCATCCAATTTGAGCTGTGCTGCCACTCTGATTAACCACTTTTCCTTTTGAGAAGGGAATGCAATTGACAAGTGTAAAGCCAATTCCAAAAACCTACACCAAAATGGGACAAGTGTATGGACATTTGTCAAAGTATAATGTGATTTATAAGGTTTTATTTTATGTAAGTTTGAAGTTGAATATTGCATGTTTCACTTGTAATTTACATGTTCTTAGTTATTTGTATTTAATGTCTTTGCCCCTTTCTACTAAAACTTGTAGGAAGGCTTTAAAAAAACTTATAAAGCATTATTTAATTAACTAGAGATTTTAAAGAAAATAAAATATATATTTAAACCATTTAATGATGTTTGTAATTGAATTGATAAAAAAATTGAATTTGTTGAGTAAATTTTATAATTTGTTAACAGGTAAAACAAAATAATTATATAAAAAATTATGTTGTATTGTGTCTATGCATTTGGGGAAAGCATTGGAAAAATTGTAAAGCAACGCCAATACTCAAGCAAATCGGGAAATTAGATGTGAAATACATGGTAGGTTATGAAAATATAAAACTTATATTATAAAAAACCTTCAATATTTTAGATAGTGAAATTTATGTTTCAAGTAGCATCATGATGTAAAACACAATTTTAGATTTTTTTAGCATTACTTATAATGAAGTTCAATTCTAGAAGAAATTACTTCAAATTCTATTTTAGATTTTTCATTTATCTCTTCAAATGAATACAAAGTAATTATCAATAAGATATTTTTTCTCTAGATCCGATATCAAGTCTGTGTTAATTTCATTAGCTTTAAGGTTTGAAGGAAATTGCTAAGTGTTTGAAAAATAATAGATATTAATGTTACTCTTAAGATGATACTCTTATTAAAATAGAGATGAAGGGAGAGGTGAGAGAAGAAATATGGAGTGATCTTGACAAAAAGGCATATAGATAGATACAAAGGTATAGGAAGAGGAGGTAGAGAGGAAGATAAACTCAACATTAAAACTTAGAAGAATTATATAATAAAATTCAGTATAAATATAATTAAATTCTTAAATAATTTAAATTTAAAAAATTAGAATTATGCCATAAATAAAATATTAAAACTTAAAATAAAATATATTATACTAGTTAAATAGTTAAAGCTAAAATTTTAACCTAGATTGTTTAGATAATTACTTTTTAACTATTTTCTACATAAGAATAGATTTTTGTATTGTATCAACATTGTAACTTTTATCATAATATTTTTTTCACTTTAAGTATGACTTTTAATTTGACGTATTTGTTTTTAAAAAATAATTATTTACATCAATTTTTTCTATTTATATTTTCTTTTTTATCATTATTTAACAAATTCATAAAATTAATTAAATATATATTTAAAGATATCAATGTCTTTTAGTACTATTTAACTAAAGTGTATTATTATGTGTTCAATAATTTTTTTCTTCAAACTTTTGAAAGGTTATGAAAATATAAAACTTATATTATAAAAAACTTTCAATATTTTAGATAATGAAATTTATGTTTTAAGTAGCATCATGATGTAAAACACAATTTTAGATTTTTTTAGCATTGCTTATAATGTAGTTCAATTCTTGAAGAAATTACTTCAAATTCTATTTTAGATTTTTCATTTTTCAAATTCTATTCTATTTTAGAAGAAATAAAATCAACAATGCTAATTAATATTGTTAATTTTACATTTTTGAGGAAGATTCAGAGAATCTATGGGTGGTAATCCATCCCAAGAATCTTCCCAAAACAATGCATCTTGTCCCCTGCCAATATCCCAGGAAAGATGATTAGTAATAATGTGCCTATTGTTAGCTATGAAATTCCAGTTGCTCGAGCCTTTAGGAAGAGTTTTCATTCGAAATAAAGATTCAGGTTTATCAGCATCCAGATATTTGTTATATAGAATTTTAGCCCATTTTTGCTTGTGTTCTTTAAATAATCTCCAAGATAATTTAGCCCCGAAGGCTTCATTTTGCCAATTTAAATTCTTTATCCCTGAACCACCATGTTCTTTCGGTTGTCTAATCTTATCCCACTTGATGAGGGCCATCTTTTTACTTTCTTCACAATCTGTCCACAGAAAGTTCCTAAGCTTAGTTTCAAGTTTGGAATTAATGGATTTTGAGAGAGGGAGACACAAGAGAGGATAGATGGGTAGAGCTGTAAGAACTGATTTTATTTTAGTTATCTTGCCTGCTTTGGATAGCCATTTATCTTTCCAGGTTCCTATCTTGGAGTCTATTCTTGTCAAAACCTGTTTCCATACTTTATTGTGTTTAATACCACTTTCTAAATCTATTCCTAGGTATTTACATGGGAAAGTTCCTTTCTTGAAACCCAAAATACTACAGATTTGATTTAAAGAGTGTTAAAGAGGGCTATAAATCTATAATCAATTCTCAGAGATGGGAAGAAATTAATATCCCCCTACATCTCTGCTAGGACAAAGCCTGTTTACCTAAGGCGGGTTTTTTCCTCTGGTTAGCCTTTCAAAATAAGATCCTTACTGCTGATAACCTTCAAAAAAGAGGTATTCATGGTCCCTCCCATTGTGTTCTATGTAAACAAAATACCGAGGATGTTGATCATCTCCTGTATAACTGCTCATATGCCAAACATTGTTGGGAATGGTTAAAACTTAAATTAGGATGGATCACCGCTCTGCCAAAAACCTACCAGGATCTCCTGAGTGGATGGCCCAAGGGCCTATCCAAAGGTATTTACAGTAAGATTTGGAATATCTGCCCGGCTATTTTGTCCTGGGAAATTTGGAAGGAGAGAAATCGAAGGATCTTCAAAAATCTAGAAATGCAGGTTGATACTCTCACTAAAAAAATTGAAGTATGCATTACCGAAACCCTCAATTCCCACATTAGGAATTCTAGTTTCGAAGAAGGCTCCTTCTCTATGTGGGACTGTAAGATTAAAGAAAATTGGACAAAACTTATCAACCCCCCCCCCCCCCCCCCAAGTTTATAAAATGAAAAACGCTGAGGCAAGGAAAAACTGTAAATGGACTTGTCCCCCCCCTGAATGGTACAAACTCAACTTTGATGGAGCCTCCCGTGGTAATCCAGGCCAATCAGGTATTGGATGTATTATCAATAATGATAAAGGGGAATGGATTTTCAAAAGAGCAAAAAATATAGACCCAACCACTAACAATATGGCAGAACTTGAGGCCCTCCATGAAGGTATCAAATCTTGTCATAAAATGGGTATTACGAAAGTTATTATAGAAGGGGACTCCCAAATAGTTCTAAATGCATTGCGCAATAGATCAACCACGAACTGGGTACTCAACTCTAAGCTCGAAGAAATCCTGCTACTACTAGATAAATTTGAAGCTTTTCAAATTAACCACATCTTCAGGGAAGGTAATGAAAAAGCTGACAAACTTGCTAACCTTGGTGCGGATGGGTTAGACATTCTTAAATCCACAAACCCTTCGTAGTCACCTTTTCTTCATTATCACTCCCCTCCCCTCTTGTTGGTTTAAATTTATATCCTCTTATTGATCACAAATATCATCCCTCTGCTGATTTTTAAATTCAGGCTCGATCATTTACACACAAACTTTCTCCAATAAGAATGCTAAACAAAAATTAGATTTTTGTGTCAGTTCGGACATTACATGATTTTTAAAAAAAACTTGTTAAGGTCTTTATCTTTCATTTAGTCTAGATTTATAAAGAAATCAGATAACCAAATTAGATTAGTATTATAAGGCCCTTACTCACATATAGATTTTAGTGTTCTTTTAGATTACTTTCCAAAGTAGCTCGAATAGTATGCCATGCATTTTTAAGGTAATTAGTAGTGGAGTAATAGTCTTGTTTTATTTCTATTAGTGGCTAACAGTTTATGTTCTTGATCTTATACCCTTTGTACTAACCCTTTAATTTGACTAACATGTAAAATAAGTGTTCTTTTAGAATGGATGGTGGTTGCCTTTTATTTCTAATGCAGGACAGGAAAAGGAAGACTTGTACACCAATAGTCATCATTGAGTAATGTCATTATTTTCCGAATATGTATCTCCTGTTAAAGGACCATTCGTTGTACTATTATGAATAACATACAACCAGGGGAATGCCTCTGTGAAATAATGTAATGTAACAACATCTTCACAACATGTGTAATTGTAGCATAGTGAATAAGATATAAACAGGGGTATGCCCCTAGGTTTTATTTGTATGTATTGGACTAATGTCCTGGGCAAGACTGGAGGTTTTCTTCCCCGTTCTTTCCTACCAGTGCCCGTTTGAACGGAGGACATGTAAATTTTATTTTTAAATATAATCAAAGGCTTCGGTCGTTCACTGATCAAAAAAAAAAAAAAAT
Organism: Chamaecyparis obtusa; assembly: GCA_027943335.1. NCBI lineage: Eukaryota > Viridiplantae > Streptophyta > Pinopsida > Cupressales > Cupressaceae > Chamaecyparis > Chamaecyparis obtusa. Next base: position 30,345 of record BSBK01014529.1, read on the forward strand.
TGTTAATTTTAATTATTTTTAATATTTAATATAAATAAAAAATAATTTACTAATTTATTTTTAATATATGGTTATGGGTAAAAATATTAAACAAAATACAAATAAAAATATTTAATTATTTTTCAAGTCTATCTATCTATCTATCTATCTATCTATCTATAGTTTTAGATTTGTTTTACATACAAATGTAAGACAAATGGCATATGATTGAGGAGTTGAGCAGTTTAATTTTCTGGTTCTAAACATATTATATGCAAATATCAAATTGTTATCAATTTTTTGTGCACTTGAAGTTTTTAATTATGTATAGGGTTATGATTAAATTTGGTGTAGCATTCAGCTAGGATTAGAATTTGAATTTAGTTTGTTTAGCATCATAATTTGATTTTTATTTGATTTACAATTTTTTATTTATCTTGGTATTGGTTTAGGGTTCTCTTTATTATAACATTGAATTATGATTGAGCTTTAGATTTACCTTGGCTTAGTATTAGGATAAGTTTTCAATGATTCATGATTAGGGTAAATCCTGGTTTGTGTTAGGGACAAGATTCAATTTGGTTTAATGTTCTATTGCGTTTAGTGTTACAATAAAATTTATTCTAATGTTAGCGTTAGCATTCATTTTGGTTTAGTGTTAGTTTTGCACAATAATTTTACTTATAATTAGGGTTCAATTCTGTTTATTATTAGTTTTAAGTTATAATTTAGTTTAGTATTAGGGCTCAAACTGGCTTAATGTGCACTTAGATTTTGGGTTATTGTTGAATTTAGTTTTCTTATAGTTTGGGTTCAATTTTGTTTAAGATATGGGTTTAATATAGTATAAATTAAGTGCTTAATTTGGTTTAGGATATGATTATGATTATGGTTCAACATTTTTTCTACCATCCTAATACCCAATTGAAATTGGCTGCAATATGGAGTATCTAAAACATTCTAAACCCAGAAACACCAATTTTTATTATAGAGTATTCTAAATTAAAATGATAAACATATCTTGATGGTTTAATATGTTGGATTGGACCACTTGATATTGTTTCATTAAATTCACTATCTCCCTTTGAATATGTCTTTTTCATTATATCTAGAATTTTTTTAGAACTAAAACCTAATTAACAAGATATAGCTTTGAACAAAAAAGTTAACATGAAATCATAGTTTATTTTTTAGCTTAATTTAATTTTATGGCTTTTTTACATGAAATGGTTTCAAAACTCATGTGCATTACATAGGATTACTTATGAAATATACATCACACACAATTTATACCAACAATACACTTATACTTACCTTAAATGTCCACTTGTATGCTTTCTAAATAGGAACAGAGAACATGATTTCAAAGTCAACAAATTTTCCTACACAACTATTAAAGTTGTCATAGTTTGTACACATCATACCATCCTTAATAGGTAAGCGCGCACCTTTTAATTTTTTACATGACACAATCTATATTCCATATAGTCCAAAAAAAACATTGCTAGTGTTTAGTTCAATACCTATGGCGCATTCTCAATGAGTTTGATGCATTCCAAACTTGCAATTCTCATGAGAACGAAAGAGAGAGGGTTAATCATACATGGTTGGGTGCCCCAACTTGTAATTCTTTTGCATGTTTATATGGGCACCTTCATAAGCCACTATGGATGGAACTCTACGCTGGAAAGCATTTCTTTTGGTGTTCCAATTTGAGGTGATGATATTGTAAAACTACTTGTAAAATTTTTGCTCTAGGAATGTAATAGATAACAATAGTTGGTAAATAAACCAAACAAATATGAACTAGGTGGACAAACTCCTCTTCATTTTACTTCTCAACGGGGTCATGAAAATACATGTCGTTAGCTTCTTGAGCACGGAGCTGAAATAGATGTTCAAGATTATTGGAAAAAGACACCTCTCCACGTGGCTTCATGGAATGGTCATGCAAGTACGTGTCATTTTCAAGACAACAAAAAATGGACACCTCTGCACTACGAAATTAGATCAAAAAAATCTGCAATTGCAAAGGGCGAAGATGCAGTTGTAAATGTCTTTACAAAATGACCACAAATTGTTGATGTCCTTGATTCAAAAGACATGTCAAGAGTGATCTCTTTAGATACGATATTGCCACTAATTAAATGAATGCATTTTTTATTTGTCCAACATTAATACGGCGTACCCATTGCACACCAAGGTGTGATTGCTAGTATCATATTATTCTTTACCCTTTCTTTTCTCCTAAAATAATTTCAAAGAACTCAATTTTCTCGTGTTAATATTTCTCTCTCGCCAGAAACTTATCGGGTAGGAATTTGAGAGGAATAATACCGCTAAGTCTTGCACAGTTAACCGAACTTCTTCACATGTAAGCCTCAAATTCTAAATTCAGAAACTCCCGACTAAAAAATACAAGGCATAAAGGGTTTTCATTAAAATTCAAAATTAACAAAAAATACATGTGGGTGTGTACATCAGGTCGCTAGACAACAACTACCTTACAAGACAGCTGCCAAATTTATCTAACTTAACTAAGTTAGAAAGAGTATGTTTTTTCCAACGAAATTGCTCTCTTCTTTCCCTTTATTAATAGGGGTCTTACATTGGAAGAAAAGTTTTGCGAATTCTATTATTTTGTAGATATTTACAAAATAACAGTTTGAGTGGTGAAATTCTGAACTGGATATCTCAACTGCAAAATCTGGAAGAGATGTATGAGTGTCTCTCCCTTACTATTATTTTGTTTTACTCTGTTTAAAATGTAAATAATAATTGTCAATGCCTTCAATTTTTTAATTTATTAGATCTGTTTTATTTGATCATGCAACAGAAATAATAATTACTATGTTGTACTCTTCCTTTTTATAAAGAAATTTATCATGCAACAGAACAGTCGCTTAGGTTCAAGTCTTTCTCTGTTGTCTTGAAAAAAATGCAGGAAAGAGATGGACGACATTGCAGCTTCTGAAGCATCTGCTACTTAACAGAAGTTCACGGTTTCAGCGGCCCTGCAATTTTCACCGTATCCGTAACCCAGAAGAATCGAAATACGGGCCTGCAATTTTCACCGTATCTAAATAGGAGAACAATCAGGGCCAGTTAAATTCTGATAAATAGATATGTCAAATCTGCCTGGACTATATTGTTTTTTCTTCTTTAACAGGGTGATCAATTGGGAATTGTTATAAAAATTTAATAGTAGAGTAGTTAGAATTAATTGAACTCTAACTATTAAACTACTTGTTTTGAATGAATAAATGAGAAGATGTTATTCTTCCTTCTACATTTGACATAGAAAATTTGAAAAAAATTAAAATTATTATAAAATATCTGTCAAAAAATAGAAAACAAGTCAAAATTGTTAATCAATATATTTTTGAATTACATTTAATATGAGAAGGGAAAGAAAGATATACAAAGTGATATATGAAGAGGTAGAGAGGGGAGATATATAAGGGTATAGAGAGATAGGGAGATAATGAGAGGGAGAGATGACTCAATATAGAGAGGGATGTAGATAGGTTTAATTGAATTTTAGCCATTAAACTTGTTGTTTTGAATGAATAATGAGAAGATGTTATTCTTCCTTCCACATTTGACATAGAAATTTTGAAAAAATTAAAATTGTTGTAAAAACATATGTACAAAAAAATAGAAAACAAGTCAAACTTGTCAATCAATATATTTTTGAATTACGAACTTAATAGGGAAAGGGATAGAAAGATAATATACGAAGTGATATATGGAGAGGTAGAGAGGGGAGATATATAAGGGTATAGGGAGATAGGGAGATAATGAGAGCGAGAGATGGTTGAATGTAGAGAGAGAAAGAGAGAGAAGATAGAGAGTGGTAGAGGACGAGATAAAGATAAAGAGAGATGTGGAGATAGAGAGGGAAAACTAGAAAAGAAAAGATTGAAAGATAAGAAGGAAGAGGGAGAAATAAAGATATATAGATAGTGAGATGAGGTAATATAGAGTTAAAAAGATAATGAGATATATAGGGAGAGAAGGAGAGATGCAATGATAAATAGATAGTTAAAGAGGCATCAGACATAGATAAGTAGATATATACAAATAGATAAGAAGATGGGGAGAAATAAAGAGTGGGAGAGAAAAATAGGGGAGATAGATGGAGGCAGAGAAAGAGATAAAGATGGAGATTTATGGTGGAGAGAGAGAGAGAGAGAGAGAGAGAGAGAGAGAGAGAGAGAGAGTTAGTTATATGACCATCTAAATGGGGGAGATATATAAGGATAGAGAGGGATGGAGAGATAACAAGATAGAGTCAGAGATAGAGGGAGATATGGGGGAATAAATATGGAGATGGAGAGATTTAAAGGTATTGGAAGGGGGTGATGGAGAGAGAGGGGGGGATAGAGAGAAGGAGATTTGTTGAGATATGGAAGGGGAGAGGAAGATATAGATAGAGATGAACACAAAGTGAGAGGATGGGAGAAAAAAATGATATCTATTGATAGAGAGAGATTGAGAGAAAAATATAGAAATAGATTTAGGGAGATACATAAGGAGATATAGAAACATAGAGATAGAAAGGAAGAGACATAAAGAAATTTAGATGGTGAGATAGATTGACAAATAGATAAGGAGATATAGAGAGAATGAGAGGGAGAGACCAACAAATGGACAAATACTTAGTTGACCCTCCATCCATCTACAATGTACCCATTACACACTAAGATGTTATTGCTAGTATAGTATATTTTTGAATAAAATTTACCTATAACTATCATGGTATCACCCTCCTAAAATAAACTAACCCTAAACAAAATCACAAAATATTAAATCTATTTTTTTATTAGACGATAGGCTATATTACATGAGGTTTCAGGTAAAACCAGTCTGACGCTATGAAACTGGAAAGATGCACAATACAATGGTTTTCAATTCTTTAGGCAGTTTGACATAGTCCATGTGTTTACAATGTCTAACTCTAATAAATGTTTTTAAAGGACACATGATACCATTTAATGTTTATATCTTCTAGCATTAACGAACACACCATAGTTTAACGTTTACATCGTCTAGCAAGATACTTTTCCCCCCTTCTTGGAAAGCTCTACATTAGGCAAGCACATGTCTATGATCACATCAAACATCCATATCCAATAAATACAAAATTATCTATATCGTACACATCTAAATAAATGCAAATCTATAAATATTGGATTTTACATTTTCTAATATTTGTAAGATGTTTGTAAATCTATCTATCGTACATTTTTAATAAATGCAGATTTGTGCAAATTTGATTTAGTGGGATTTATTAGATATTTTATTTAGCTTACACTACCACATGTTCAATTGATATATGTCTTCCCACCCTATAAGTATGTTTCGAAAGGTGACTAACTAGTGTGCAAAATTAATCGGTGGACAAGAGAAGAATTCTAAGTCATCTTTTAAACCTTCGCGTAATATCTGAAACCACTTAGAAAGTAGATTAATTTAGGGAATATTGTAGTTATATTGATTTTTCACATGTAATATTGTTGATTACATTGAGTGTCTTGTCGTCCCTAACTTGTTAGCCCAAGTAAAATCCAAGCGTCCACCCTTTCTCCACCTTTTCATCACCTTTTGGGCGATGCACTAGCTATGGACTATTCCTTTTTACTTTTATGTGACCAATAAAATAGATGAACTTGGCATTTAATTGCTCCCCTCTGTAAATTACATGACATGAAGTTTAGGTTTTCCCATTCTATAATTACGCCGAAGGTGTTTCTTATATGAAACGCATATGGCTGGATTAAAAGATCGAGGGTGCACAGGCTCCAATAGCCATGCAAGACGATTGAATCTTACGCACCGTCGATAATTTTAAATTAATTTTTTCTGCAGTGCAAAAATTAATGTTGTTGGTGGATTACAGGCTAAAGGGAATGTCTTAACCGTGGTCAGAGGGTAAAGTTAACCTTGCTTACGACAGTTGGGTTATCATCAGAGTTTAGACGTGTCAGGAGTGAATTCATCTCTTCCACACATTTCTCTGCGCCAAAGATCGAGATGTATTATATTTCAACTTCTGCTCTAGGCACTGTGCAATTTGTAACTTCCGCTCCCAGCAATGTGCAGTCAATACATCATTTAATTGATAGCCTAGCTAGGAGGATGACAACCTAGCAGAACTAGCTTTCCAAGCCTTGTTCAAAGCCCGAACATAAATCTTTACAGTCATAATCATTTAGGGCCCATTTGGTTGCACCCCATAACCGGGTTATGCCGCCCATAACCCGGTTATGGGGTGCAATTCCCTGTTTGGTTGTCTTTTTTGAAAATGGGAATGTGGATTTCGACACCCCCATTTGCCCAAAAATGTGGATTTCCTCATTCCACCTCAGGAGGTGGAATGAGTTTGGAATTCACGGTTATGTGTTATAATCAACCAAATTTAATCTTCCCGTCGGGTTTGGGCAGTTGGCGTAACTTCTGCTCGTTCTGGAGACGCACCATGGAGCTGCTCTATTCGGATCATCTACCGTCAATGGAGCTCGTTCTGGAGACGTCAATGGTCAAAAATGTCCATCAACTACCGACAAATCGGGGCATTGTTCGAGGTTTCCATAATACAGATCGCGGTGGTTTTGTGATCAAAACCCTTGGCAGAGGTTTCCAAAAATGCTTCTTTTTATCGTTTTGAACTTCTATGGCCGATTTCTTGTGCGTTTCTCTGAGCATTGGCCGATTTCTTGCGGGTTTTTGAGCATCGCATTTTTCATTTTTTGTCTGATACAGAACATTCAGCGGTGGCAAAGGGGGTCGAACCCTGGACCTGCCCTTATTTGACAAAAAAATTTGCAAACTAGGGTTTGCATCTTGATGCATCCAAATAGGGAATCAAAGTGTTAACCAGGGTTTGCATGCCCAGGTTATGCATAACCAGGATTTCATACATAACCTGAGTTTAGCCAATTCCTCAACCAAACGGGCCCTTACTACCTACTGTTAAATTCTGCAGTGGGACACTTTCACATCTACTCAACATCAATAACAATATGAATACAAACAGTAAAGCACAATAGAAGAACTGAACCTTAAGCGTAACATTGTGAACAACCCTGTGTAGAAGCAGGTGACCGTTGTTGCACGCTCCAACTAAATTATTATCAATAGCCCCAAGCTCTACATCAGTTTCAGTCACACAAACATTCTGATCATCTCCTCCCTCTTCTTTATCCGAGTCAAAGTCCCTCACATGGTTGCTTTCCATAGCAGGTTTATTAATGGCAGTCTTGGTGGGAGAAGTCATTCTAGTAATAGGCCCACTCCAATTACAATCATAAGGATCCTCAGGAGGCATCATAGTTGCAAATTTACTCCCGCTTTTCTCAATCCTAATCACAAAACCCACACACAAAAAACACCCAAACTGCTATAATAACATAACCGAAATCAATGCACAAATAGGAGCGAAAAGGATGATGAGACATTTTTCTTCCTTAATTGTACCTTTTTTTGAAGATACTAATCTACTATAATCAATATCTTAATTTGTTGACTTGATATTAAAAACTAATGATTCCCCATATTAATAACCAAGTAGATAAGTGCAGACCCAGTGTTCAAATGAATGGAGATATCATTGTAGGATCTTAAGTTACGATAAAATCCAGTCAAGGATTTCTAATGTCTTCAGTACTTCAGAGCCTGTATACTGAGCACTGGTTAAACTCCCCTTGGTGATTCCATTCGATAATAATTATTTGATCTAAAAATTGGTAAATAGAATTGAATTCAAGAATCACACTAACAAAACATTTTTAATATCAGAAAGAAAAATTAAAGAAGATTGAAGAAGGTTACTTGAAGCGTTTTGAGTATATGTTGGGTTCTGAAAATATGATGGACTATTTCAAATTTGTGAGGATCCGAGGATGGAAAATGCGAAGCCAGCACACAACGGTCTGAATATTTTTTTTTGGTGCCTCTTGCAACCTGCAAATGTTGGCATTTTTTGCTTGTAAACTGCTAAGGGTCACTGTTCAACTAGAGGCTGAACTGACATTAGCTTCTTCAAATTCCACGCAAAGTAAATTATGACCATGAAATAAGCCCATAATTAGGAGGGAAATTATTATTAATTATAATGGTCATAGGCGTGTAAAGACTATGCCATGGTTTTGTTTATGTGTGTTAATGCGAAGAAATAGGGAAATAGTTGAGCGCATGGAGGAGTTTGGCGGCTGGAACAGGGGTCTGCATATATGTGGAAGCATTATCCCACATTCGCCAACCATCGTTGGTTAGAGGTATTTAAAAACCACAACGCTCAAGGTAGAGATAAAGAAGTAAGAATTGAAGAGAATGAGAGAGCCAGCCGAATTTGTGTGGGTCTAGTCAATGCGTGCCAGGTGGGCATGCACTATGAGGTAAGTTTTGAAGATAAAGTTTATAAATCCAAGGAAGATTATCCCACATTCACTGTATAAGGAAAAACTAAGTCATTCAAATACCCCCAACACAATATGCTAGTGTCAAATGAATGGACACTTAGATTTGAGGCCACTCCACGCGCACATGGATCTAGGTCGACACTTGGTGGTGAATTGGAGATTGGAGATGATCTAGGTCGACACTTGACGGTGAATTGGAGATTGGAGATAATGTGGCAAGCGGGTCCCACACGTAGGTAATGTTAATTTTGATAGTATGCAATGTGCAAGTTGCATGCCTCAAGATGCGTGTGTGAGGATTTGACGGTGGTTGTATCTTTGTGATGAGGGAAGTTGTCCATTGCGATCATGCGACAAAGTGACATGTGGCAAGGTGATGATGTGGTAGTGAGGTTGCAAGCTGGAACTAACAACGAACTAGGTAATGACACATGGCATGAAGTGATGACTGGGTGACAAGATGGACAGTCTGATGGCCTCGAGATGCATGCCCAAAGATCTATGATGGTCGCATCTCCACAATGGGGAAGAGATGCACAAGGTTTACCATTGCTATGCTGCAATACAGCGACACGTGGAAACCCGGTGACATGTCAAAGGAGATACAGTCAGGTGCCCGGGTGGAGACTACAATGATTTAGTGAGTGACAAGTGGCACGGGCAGTGATGTTGCGGACAGTTGGATTGTGAGGTGGTCTGTCGGACAAGTATTTAATTCATTTTTTGTTATTTTAAGTTTAATTTATAAGATGATAATAATTTTTTAATAAAAAATTGTAAAAATAATATTCAATAATGATAAATTAATTATATATTATTATTATATATTTTATATTATTCTAATTATTTATTTTATTTCTGCCAATTAAATTATAATATTTAATCATGATAAATGTATCTTAACATTAGATGTTAGAATTTAATTATGCACATTTCTTATATACTATATTATTATTTTATTTAATAAAGAATATTGTAAACAATATATATAATAATATATTAATTATCTATAATACTATATAAAATATATTAATATTAATTATACTAATTTGATATTTAGAAGTCTTTATATATTAATTTTATTTGTACTTTACACAAATATATTAAATATTAATCATATAATTTTATATTTATATTTAATTAATTTATAATATTTGATTTAATATATTAATAATTATTGAGTAGAGGTTCACATTATCTACGTTTTAAATTTGTATGAAAAAAATATATTTAATTGTATAAATATTAATTACACATAATATATTAATCACATTCAAAATTTATAGATTATGATAATTTCAAACTAGAAATTATAGTCAACATTAAAGAGGGAGTATTTTTTTTTAATTAGAATTTTGAATGAATCAAGAATCAATAAAATTTTATTATATCATTAAAAAATTTAAATTTATTAGATAAATTTTTTGTTAAATTATATTTCAAATAGTAATTTATATATAAATATAAATATTTATATTGATTATAATATAAATAATAATTTACACTTTTAAATTAAATAAATAAACTAAAATTAATATCAACATATAATTAACTTTTATTTAATAATTAATCATAAACAATTATAATATATTAGTAAAATTTATTCTAAATGATTAAAAATATCTATAATTTTATATTTGAGTAATTAGTTAATTTGAATTAATAATCTAGACTAAAGATTATATATATTATAAATTTCAATAATAATATGAAATAAATTATAATACATTATCTATGTTTTAAATCTGAAATATATATAATTGAATTAATATATAAAAAAATAATTTTTAAAAATACAATTTATTTGTTTAAAGTTTTTTAAAAAACAAAAACATTGTTTATGTTACTTAAAATTTGTTAAACGCATTACAAAATTCAATCATATTTTCTTCTTTCTTAGCAAAAAAATAACACAAATTTAAATCTAACAAAAAATAAATAAAAATTAACCACATTTGAAACATATAAATCGAAAAAAAAAGCAACTTAATATTTATTCGGCATACAAATTGCATACCAAATTGCAATTACTAGTTATTTTATTTTTCACTTCTAAACATTCGCACGACAATGGTGTTATTTCTTTGACATATTTTGATTTCCTTCTTAGGCCGGCTAAATGCACAATTTATCGCTTTACAATATCTTTGTGTGCGGGTCTGTTGAATGGTTGAATATGATTTATCTTTTTGTATATATAATACCATTCCATATTATATACGTTACAACTATTCATTCAATGAAACTGTACTCCATTGAGGAAAATTTTTGAACATCTGGTATGCATCCCGTGTTATGTATCCATATGCTCTCTATGTTTAATCAATGTAAATTTCTAACTAAAATTTCTCACAAAAAATAATCAAACGACATTAAAGCATGTCTTCAATCGTTGCTTTTCCTGCATTCTTCGATTAGTTTTTTGTAGTCTATGCAGGTGTTTGGTATGGATCACAGTGAAGTGTACAGTCCTTTTACATTTATGTAAAGCTATATGTAGTGTACAATTTCACTATTACAATTTCGTAATATTTGTTTCCTTTTCTATGTTGAGTAATTATGTTTGTTTCCTTTTTAATTGAAATGTTTCGGTTCAGGAATGACAAATACTCCTAATAATACAGATATTGAATAGAGGTAGAAAGTAGCTATACCCCTCTTTTTGTACCAGTCATGTCAACTCCATCGAAAAATTGGAGCGCTTTTCCTCTAGATAGTATTCCAGTGTTTACAAATAATATTTCACTGAGTTGTCTTGACATAATACAACACACAAAGGCAACATGCTTAGCCATACATGATGTGAAATACTATGATGTTATGCTTATGGAAATGGCATTGCATGAATTTCATACCACTTGTGAAAAACTAACGAGCTTTTGCACCTTCTTGTGAGAGATACACAAAGATGATTACTATGGGCATGGTGGTGCTCCTCAGCTCAAAGTTACTTTCCATAATTACTTAAATACTATGTACAATGGCTTAGTTTATGCATATGTGTATATAACATACATAAATACACTGGCACTATGTTGCATTACTGCAATGGAACTATGCTTGAACAAAATGCTACTTTTTTTTCCCCTGAAAGCATTGCACACCAATGAAAACTACACTTCAAAGAAATGCTCCTCATCATGAACTTTACTTTCAAAAACTACTTATGAAATGTGTAATTAAGACATACTTCAAATTTTGTATATAATATATATACTACTATAACTTAGTATTTTCATAATTGCGCTCTATGTGTGGTTGTAGTTGCAATTTATATAGGTTATTGGCAATTTTAGGAAGTTAAAAAAAGTTACAATTCAATTAAATGTGGTCTCTATTCTTATGCATAAATCTTGTATTAGAACAATCAAATAGCGATATTCTGGCTCAATACTCATAAAACCCAAAAGTACAAATTGTCTTGCCTCAATATATTTTGTGTTTTAAAATTTGTGTTAGCCTATGTTTATCCTACTTTTATTAAGCACTATTTGCATTAGTTTACAATTTTTTACCACTGACAGTAGAACAATATTTCTTCTCTTTTTTAATCATAAAATGTAGAAATTTTACTCATCTGCAGAAGAAATAATGAAAACCCTATTTTATACTTAAAACAAGACTTTCCATAATTTTGTAATCGTTTGTGAAATCCCCTGATTAGCTATCTTTGTAAACCGTCAGTGGATTATACCTTAAAAGGGCTCTATAAGATGAATTCTTCTCCTTGTGAGTGCAAATGTGCTCCCATATTTCTCTGTTAGCTTTGTTCCTCGATAATATTTCTGTGTTTTTTACCTGGCTTCAATTTTTTTTTTACCATAGCATTCATGCAAGAATGGTACAATAAATCCTTTTTAAAATAAGTAACTATTAGAAACAAGTTGAAATTGATGCAAAAAGATGGTTGGATGATGCCATGAAATGGATAGTTTGGTAATTAATCTTAAATTTAAGTTTGTGTCTGTTTTGATGAATAGGCCTTTTTTGTTTGGTGTATCTTTGTTTTTTATTACTTAGTCACTTATTTCTATATGATATGTTTTCCCTTTATAAATTGTGAAGCAATTTATCAAATGGGAATCCAATGGTTTAAGAAAATGATTATTAAATTTGTAAAATAATTAAAGTTATAAAAAAGAAAATTAATTGATTATTTCAAACTTTCATTTCATCATGAACTAATCCAGTTATTAAAATTTATCTAAACACTTAAGGAAGTGGGGAAGGAAGAAGCTTAATGCAACATCGTGAAAGCTATTTTGGTTCATTTCCTTGTAAATGTCAAGTAGAGCTTATCACATGGTTTTATTTTTTGTTGCTATTTTATTTTGTTCTCCAATGCAAATTAATGTGGAAAAAATTAGGAAAACCAACGGGAACATCAAGCTACTTTTGTATTCATCGAAGCTAGGCAATATAACTTAAACATTGTAGAGAAAAAAATATTGAGATGTCATTTTAATGAGAGAAAAAACTATTGCTCTAAGTTTTATCTTATAACAACTCACATTTCTTCTAAATCATTGCATTAGAAACTATTCTATGTACTATATTAACTATTTGGGGTCAAAATTGAAGTTTTTAATTTTCAATTCATATCTTTCCTTCTCTTTCTTGGAGCTCACATGAGCCCTTGAAATCCTTAAGACAAACACTGCATAAGCCTTGTGTCACTAGTCTTTCTAGCTCACTTATTACAATTTTTTGGTTGTGTAATTTTTTTTTGGCAAAAATCCAATCTGACCACTAAAAATGATAGGTTACACATTACAACTCCCAATGGAGCTTGTAATAAGCCTTAAGGGTAGATGGAGGGTGCACAATCTCCAGATAGTTTAGGAGGAGATGGGATATTATTTTTTAACGTACCTCTCTCTATTTTTTAGGAATAAAAATCAGTATTGGTGTTATCCATAGACAAATATATATGACTCGATACATAAAATGTTTAACTCAATATTTGCTCTTTTACGTTATGGAAGTTTAATAATAGAATTTTTTGATTTTCTTTTGTACTTCCTTTAAGTCTATTTTTAGTTGTGTTCATTTACCTTTAAAGGTCAAAGAGTGTAGCAATGGAAATGTTTTTGATAGATAGTGTAGATCTTTTTAGGTGCAAGAACAAGGGCTAGATTTTGTTCCTTTAAAACATGTAAACCACAAAACATACATTAGTGAAACAAAAAACATCTAACACCAAGAACATTATTTGTAGGGATTTGTTAATCATTGGTTTCAAACTTTACCACATACAAAACCAACAATATTTAGGGAAACAGGATGGTGTGAGACCTAACATCTCATTTTTAGGGAACGACTCAAGACTGTTTTAATTCGATAAAATGAGTGTTCCGTAAATTTATATCGCTACATCCAAACACCAAAATTAGATGCATGAGAAAAAAAATTAATGGTAGTTGTTTTTTCAATTAGTTTACTGTGTTTTGTGTCAATCAAATCTAAGGTGTTCTTTTAATTTGGGAAAAAAAATTAATGTTAACATTGGTATAGAAGAATAGTTGAATATTTTTATAGGACCATAAAAAAACAAATGCCCGATTTTGCTAATACTTTACTCATCTTTGTCTAAATCAAATAGAAGATGTTCTTTTAATTTTGAAACAATTTGTTTGTCATAATTGATATGAGAGGAATAATTGAATTTTTTTATAAGAATTGATTTTTTTTTACTAAATTACTTTTTTTAATGTCATATGCTATGCATTACACCTTGTTGTTGATAATTGTCCATGTGGATTCCTTTAAGAAGAGAAACAAATACTCCCAAAGCCTTGGGAAATAAGCACTGCCAGGTACTCTTCCTAGAAATAACTTTTTTCATGTTTTT
>BSBK01014530.1:0-47252 GCA_027943335.1 Chamaecyparis obtusa
AAAGCACGTGTCGCACCTTTGTTCCGGGATCTCTCCATCTCTTAAAACCAATTGACGAGAAAGTCTAACTAGTGGATGATGTGGATGGTCTTTGTGATGAATTGTCCATCTCTTGCGAAGGACGTTACTAAACCCTTCACTTTTAATCTCCCCCATCAATTTCTGATGCTCCTCCTCCTCTGCACTTTGGCATAGTAGCTGCACCATTTCTTCACCCCTCCCATTTATCATCTCCCCTTTCTCATCCACTGCTATTACACTTATTTCCTCCCACTTTCGCATTGCAGAAACAAGAGCCAATACCATGCTTCTCACCTGCACAATCCTCTCATTAACACCCTGCCCACTCAACTCATCCCACAAACATTTGATGCGCTCCCAAAATTTGTAAGCATCACACAAAGAGAGGCTTGTGATGCTGCACATCTCCTTTCTTTTTGTTTCATACTCTTCTTCATTAAGATAATCTCTTCCAATGTAGAAGACTTGGACAACATTTTCCAGCTTTCTCAAAGCATCAGTTAACTGTGGCGAGAATTCCAACATCTTGTCAATACAACCCACGCACAAAAATTTCATTTCCCCTTGAATAACTGCCTCTGTTGCCTGTCATCACAACACAAATTTGACAATGAGGGACACAGATGGATAAAGATCTTACGAAACAATATTAATAACCTTATTCAACATAATCACAAGCCATTATAATTCATTTGCGGAAAAATATCATCTAGTAATGATCGCGTTGATGGAATGATTATATATATTGAGAGGAAAAATATTATCGCACCCTCGATTGAAAGAACTCCGTATTTTGAAAAATAAATTCCAAGCTGGATTGAGAGCTGAAGTCGAACTCCTTCCATTCTGAATCTCTCAGTTCCTTTTCCCGATTTGTAGAAAATGGATATGCTTTTATCCCCCACCTCAATATCATCGGCATTGCATCCTTGTGTGATATGCTTCCCTTCTCATCAACTACCACTAGGCCATTTCCATAATCTAAACAATCTGCCCTCCAATGACGTTCATCTATTAACCACGGTTTGGGGACCATTGGCCATGGAACACTTGCAACAGCTCTTTCATACTTCTTCGGGTCATCGTATATCCCAACTCTGCAAATCCAAACTACTTCAACTGGATAGTCAGACCTCCTTTGAAGCTTCAGATAGAGATCTTCCAATGGTGAAATTTTAAGTTTTGCCATTCCTCTGAAAAGTAATACCACTTTGCCTTCTAGATCCTTCACTTTCACCTATAAATCATTTTGACCAATAAAAATAATTATTAATTATTAATAACTTTTTTGCCAAAACAAAATATAGAATTTTAACAAAACGAAAAGTACCTGTTCATTATTGTGGAGAAGAAAATCATTTTCTCGAGTCTCACACAATTTCCTCAGCAATTCAACATTGCTTTCCCTTGGATTTGTTGTGAGAAATCCAATTTCATCAGATATGTAGGAAATGTCTTCCCAGGTTGACAAATATTTTACAGTATTTCTTTCTACACCAGCAATAGTGCTCGCAAACACACCAGGAGAACTGTAGAAGGATTTCGGAAGCACATCATGAAAGTAATGAATAAATGACTCAAAAGGTGAATGGGCCACAATTCTGTCAGCCAACTCTGATGGTAATGCATCGAATTCTGCGGAGGAAGCCACCCACAACTTCCAAAAACAGAGGACAGCTGCTGCATTTCTGGGCAATCACCTCTACCTCAGGTCTTTCCTTCGAAAGGGAGTTTGTGTCTCTTTCTGGACTTATTTTTCTGCTTAACACTTGAATGGCCGCGTCAAGAGGAAGAGGCTCTATGGGATGAATTTCATATTTAACTCTGCAATCCTCCATTACATCAGAGATATTTGTTTTTCTAGCAGTTAAAAGCAACCTCAGTTTCTTAGGATTTGTTATCTCTCTGGGTAGAAGCTCTTGAAGACGTTCTCTGAACAAGGCGTTATCGATGTACAAGAATATGGATTCTTTTTCCATAACTTCTTTCAACCTCTGTCGTCCTTCCTCCAAGTCTCTTACTTCTTCTTTCTTGCCTGTCAAATCCTCCAGAATAGAGGACTGCAATTCTGGTACATCGCGATAGTCTTTCAAGTATTGGGGAAGAGGAATTTTAGAATATTTCCAACCATTGAGTTTGTCTCTCAAGGAATGATACACAGCATCCGCTAATGTCGTCTTGCCAGATCCAACGATTCCATGGACAAGCACTGCTATAGAAGGAGTATCATTTTCCCATTGTAGGCGTTTTACCACCTCATCAATTTGCTTTTGTATGCCAACTGCTCGATATTAAAAAAACATAAAGAAATGTTAGGAAAATTGCTAAGTGTGCTGTTTAGACGAAATTGTCATTTAAGAAGCGAGGTGATGTACTTCACCTGCATATTCAACAGAGTGAATACGTGGCTGGTTGCATGTGCGATTGTTCTCCAAAATAGATAAGCTTCGGATGCTTATTTGTAGATCAAGCCTTCTGTACATCTCGTTCACTTTTGAGCCAAGTGCTATAAGGTCATCTCTATCTTTTGAAGCATTCCAAAACCTATACACATTTATAGAATTCAATAAATAATAATTTTGCCAGAACAATAAAAGGGTTACGCTTTACACGAAGTAAAACATCTGGACTAAATAGGATAATGTTTTACATTAGAATGCTTATTTTTAATATAATCTTTAATCAAATAGTCTTGATATAAGCTTTTCTATTATACATATTTATAATGAGTAAAAAAGTGAATTGTTAAATTAAAAATTCTCCATTTGAAACGACTATTTGATAAATATATATTAAAAATTTCTATATTTTGTAAAAATATATGGTATAATAGAATAGTATTATATGTTCATTTTTAATTTTAAAAATTAAGAAAAACAAGTTTATAACAATGAAAATATAATTTATTTAAGTTAATTTGGTTTCTTAGAAATTCTATTATTTCCAACTAAGTTATATATGTAATGATGTCTGTTAAATGAGATGCATCACAGCATTGTCTATATAAAATTGAACATTTTGAAATTTTCACTTTGAACATAAATTTACACAAAATTCAACCATTTCCCTATCATTTCAAAAACCAAATACGCTAAATTATACAACTCAAATTTTATATTAATTGATATAAATTGTTCGTAACTCATTAAATTGTTAAATTACTCATCTAAATCACATGCACTAGAGAATCCATGCAGTTGTTTATTCAAATATCATGCATAAATAGAGGGGTTTTATTATCAGCATATTTCTTTTATTATGTTACAAGTCCCACTATTCTTTTCAATCAACATATTTGAGACGAGAGTAAAGGTGGGCAATCACATCAATAAATGAAGGATCTATAGCTAAAAGATCAAATCGCATGGCCAAAAAAATCTAAACTAAATCATTTTTGCATGGCCTAATGTTGCATCAATTCAAACGCTATACTTTTAAATTACAGTTTAAAATCTCTAGTTTCAATCATCCATCTCTATCTTTAGTTTTGTCACGGTTTGTTACGCCAGAAAGACAACATGTTTTCAAATCCAATCACTTCACATCGTACTCCCACCTTGTGCCAAAATGGGAGCTTTGGAACAGGGTATGGACATTTATCTAAAGATAAAAAATAGGACAACTTCCTCAAATGTTATAGTTGCAACTGCTCTGGTAGACGTACTTGCAAAATGGGGAGGCATAGACAAGGCACGCAAAGTATTTGACAGAATGTCTCAGAGAGATGTCGTGTAATGGAATGCAATGATTGCAGGATATGTACACAATGGGCTGGTTCAAAAGGCTTTAGAAACTTTCAAGCAAATGCAATCGTCAGGTGTAAAGCCAGACTCGAAATCCATTGCCAGCATACTTCCAGCCTGTGCTAACGGAAGGTGGATTGTTGCCGGATGTTGTAGTTACAGGTGCCTGGTAGACATGTACCCAAAATATAGAAGTATAGACCAGGCCTGGGAATTGCTTGACATAATGCCTGAAAGAGATGCCATGTCATGGACTGCCATGATTGCTGGCTATGCTCAAAATGGATTCGTTGGAAAGGCCGTAAAATATAGTGACAGTTGGGCTTTGACAGACACAGTTCTGTTCACCTCTAAACACTTCACAGAGATTCATAGTCGGAGATAAACGGAAATATTTTAATCGTAAATGGGCGATAGACCGTTTTGCCTTTAGGCTTTCATAAAATGAAACCATATGGTTAGAGTCTTATAATAGCTGAAATTAAGAATATTTAAAACAAAAACCGTAGGGGAAAACAGATATGAAACAAACTCTACTTAACAAAACAGGCGTTCAAAATTTTCGCACCTTTTAACCACTTTGGTTTTCTTCTGCGAACAGCACAGAATGGCTCCCTGCACTATCAGAGCAATAGACTCGTTTATTTGGGTTAGCATCTCATCTTTTGCGCCAGGAATTTCCTTCAGTTTCCGGACCACTTTTGCCACTTCATTCATAGAGTTAAGAAGGTCTAAACACTCCATCTTGTTTTTGTTAATAGTGTCCAGCCTGTTGAGAACCGCAGCAACCAGCAACAAACAGAGGCCAGCCCAGTGAACATTTCCAGCTGCTCTTAAAACTGATATAGCTGTCGAGTGTTCTTTTCCAGAGTATTCTGATATCTGCTGACCCATGTCATACACCATTCAATACATGGACATTGTCTTACAATGTTTTAAGTAATGTCCCAAACTTAGGTGTCCGGAACAAATAAATTAATCTAGTGTTGTGATATTAGTTTTTAGTCAAATAAATTCATTGATTCATGTTTTAGTGGTTCATAAGAACTCATCTCTCATAAAAATGAATGTGGAACAGTTAGCGTTCATTACATCTAGGTGATAGTCATAAGGAGAAGCACCACAACTTTTCGAGACTGTCACCCATCCTAGTACTAATCCACGTCAAGCATGCTTAACAACGGAATTTCCTCCAAGATTAGACCATTTTGCTTGCATCCTCAGTTGCAAAACCTTTGACAAGTGTGGTGCCTTATGAATCATTCATTAGAGATTCCTTTAACCTTATCAATTGATATGCAGTAAATAATTTTGACTTGGTATGAAAAATATCTTCTATTTATCAATTGATGAGCTTAAGAAGCTTTCTAGTGAATGGTTCAGAAGGCACAACATTTGCCTAAGGCTTTACAATTATTAAGTGTGCTTGACCTGGAGTAGTACTGGTACGGGTCACCTCCTGAAAAGTCTGAGTGCTTCACGTTTGTGAGCACTACCTAAATGTAATGAGTACTAAATGTTCCATTAATTTTCATGAAAGATAGATTCTTGTGAGCCAGTACATAAAACATAGATCAATAAATTTGACTAAAAAACTACACATATCACAATTTAACTTACTGAAAAAAAAACATCTCCTACTTATAATCTAATGTTGCCAAGAGATCTGCAAAATAATTACGAATATATAAAAGGTACAGCCTACAATACATAATAGCTATTGAAAATGATTACCTCTTTGGCAAGTATGTTGACGTTTTCCGAGACGCCTTCTGAGATTTTAGCGACGTTGGATGCGGAGGACAGCCAATCTACTGTTGACTTCTCACTTTTAGAGTTTTTACCCTGCAAACAAGGAGAGATCGTCAATAATTGGGATTTGCCATGGTCAATCACAAAATAGCAAGACGTATTACATGAAAATGGGAAATGGATAGGTTTTAGACCTTATTTGCTTTACAGAGGGCCAAAAAACTGTCAATATTGGCGATTAATTGATCCAGATCAAAGTCTGGCGCGTCATGTTTAGCATTGATAACCTGGTCGATGAGTTGAGAAAGAGTTGGAGAGGACTGAGCAGATGACTGTGTAGAAGCCATTTTGAACGCTTACAGAAGCTAAATGGAAATGGGCGTAGGAGATTCACAGAGCAATTGGCCGCAAATACAAGACCCGGGGAGCAAATGGCCGCCTGAGAATCGCTGTTTACAACCTATGAACGACGACACTTTTTCCGCTAGAAATAGTGGAATATCCGCGTCTGTAGCCGCCTTCACTTGACTGGATGGGAACGCGTTAATGGGGGCTCCCACCATCTTTTCGGTACAGTCAACTATTACAGTCGATTTGATGGTTGCGAGTTCCTTGAAGTTTCGTAGTAAAGAATTAGGTAGAGAAGATTGATCCCCACCACTTCGTAAAGACTTCTTCTTTCACTCGTTTTGTATAAAATGCGTACAAACACGTTCTGCGAACGTCAGAGTGAGAGGCAGCTCAGCAGCGAGCCCAGTCACTGAGTACTTAATTGAGAGTTCCGTGAGTGGGAGCCCACCACTTTTGGGATTTCCTTTATGAAGTAGAGATCTTAGAAGTTTCAAGGAAAGAATAGTTAAGCTTGTTCTTTGTGAGCTACAAATTCCACGCAGAAGGGAAGACGTGTTTTAAATGACTCGGACAGATTTTTTTCCATCTTTATTTGTGTTTTTTAATATATGCTTAATTGTTTATCATTTCATTGTTTTTTATTTGTGTTTTTGTATATGCTTAATTGTTTATCATTTCATTGTTTTTTATTTGTGTTTTTGTATATGGTTTTTTGTTTATCATTTCATCAAGTACGTTTGGCTGAAAAGAGGTGCAATTGTGGTGTCAGAGACGATGGCAAGCGCTTTTTGTCTTCCAGGTGTCCTCGCTGTAGTTGCCCTCAACTTTCGGCTTACATTCACATTTTTCTTTAGCCACAGCTTTTGGAAGTGGTATATTACCGGTAATGGATAAATGGTAAACTAAAACTTAAAATATATAAGGGAAATTTTAAAAATTGGATAAATCGTAAACTAAAAAGTAAAATATGTAAGTGAAGTTTAAAAGAAAAACTAAGTGTCCCCTTGCTAAGATATGCGTTTTAGTTTACGATTTAGACGTTATCATATATTATCTTCATGTTTGAGGTACTAGTTATGAGGCCGAATATTTGCACCCGTTCTAAAGCCAATGCCATTAATTCCGTCGGTCCTATGTTAGTCAACATCAAAACCTACTTTCTGTGAAAACAGACACTCTTCATATTTATTGGAGAGTTTATTTTATAAAAATCCGCTCACTTTTATAAAATAAATGAATTTACCCTGTTCTTTCCTATTAAAAACTAAACTCCACAATAAATATGGATAGTCCGCAATAAATATGGAGACTATCCATTTGGGGTTGGCTAAGCTCTGGATATAATGTACCAAAGAAAATAAAAAATCAAACTTTTTTTTTTTTTTCAGATTTGTGAAAACACAGTGATTTTGTTGCAATTTTTTTATAGTTTTCAATTACAAAATGTGTAGATTATGAAAAACATATGCTGAAAATTTCATAAAAATTTATTGTGTTTTCTGTTTTTTGAAATTTAGTCAAAGGCTCATTCTATTTGGAGCTTAACTGATCGTTATCCATTTTCACATAAAGCACGTTTTGATGTTGACAAACACAAGGTTGATGGAAGTGACGACGCTGGTTGTGAGGCCGATGCAAATATTCGGTCCAATAGCCAACACTAATATTTGATAGCTTTCCTTAATAACATAATTAATTTGATTTAAAACATGGAATTGAGTAATCTCCATTGGCAAGATATTTATGCCAAAGTTCTCCCTTCTAATGTAGAGATCAATTTGAGAAGAAGACTTAGATGAAGCAATATTGGTTCAAAATGGTAGTTAAGGGGAGAATTAAAATGACCGAAACTTGGATGAAGTAGAACAACAAATGGTGGAAAGTGGGACATTTAATTTGCAAGACTGCCCTAAAAATAATGAAGAGATAAAAAAGTGCATTTAAAAAATTTAGAACTATCACATGGAAAAAGTAGGTTGGTCGAAAAAAAATACATTATATCAAAGATTTTAACCCCTTGGAAGAGAATGATGAAGAGGAGTACCTAAGGGTAAAAATTAAGGGAAACATTAGACTTTTGGTTGAACAAATAAGAATTGGGTCTGACCATCTTAAACATAAGATAAGTATATAGGTTATCCCTAAGGAGGAGTGGGAAGAAAAAAAATTCTTTTAGGCAATAAAAAGTTGTTGGAAATTGAATGATACTTCATGTTTAAGAGTGCAACATATGAGGATATTCATACACATTGATATGATGGTGAGCAATCTAAAAAATAGTTTGAGGAGATAAGAGTTCATGTTCAATTGTTGGCTTCTTGATCAAGATTTACAACAAAAGAATTGGCAATGAATTTATTTTGAAAATTTTTAATGATATTTTTCTTGGTGCCATAAACTAATCTCATGTGTTTTGAGAGGACACATATGAGAGAGTACATGTGATAATCCATCTTCACTATGGGCCCGTTTGGTTGCACCCCATAACCGGGTTATGCCGCCCATAACCCGGTTATGGGGTGCAATTCCCTGTTTGGATGCCCTTTTTGAAAATGTGAACATGGATTTAGAAAACCTCATTTGTCCAAAAACGTGGATACCCGAATTCCACCTCAGGAGGTGCAATGAGTTTCATTTCCATGGATTCCATCAAAATTAAACCCATTTAGATTTTCTCATCGGGTCCACCCCACAATGCAACGTTTACCAATTTCCCTGTGCAAACAGAAAGTATCGATTTCACCAGAGAATGGCTTTTCGCTTAAGCGGAAATTGTTTCAGAGAGAGTGCGAGCAGCGGTAGTGAAAAGTCGAAACCTCCATAAAATACCATCCAAAGTCAATGCTTACATGCACGAAGAAGATAAAGGGGCAGAGCCCTCATACCTCTGGTAAATCCTCCAAACGAACAAGAACCCTATCCAGGAACTACCTATGCATTGTTTACCGTAAAAAAAAAAGTTGCAGAACATTGAAAAACTGGAGAAATTTGTATTAAATGAGCTAAAAATTAATTATGCTGTAAAATCACGTACCTTTGAGACATCTACAGCTTGAGTCGAGGCTCTTATGGATACACTTCTCATTCGCCGATTCTTAATGCCTTGCAAATTTATAATTCAATTTCAGCTTGTCCCCTTTATTATCGGTAGCTTGAATGAGGTAAACAGAAAAAGAATATCTTAAAGGGAAATGAGGAATTTCTCGAACTGGTAGGGATTCAAACCGAAGAAACAAGAGAAACAACTGCTGTACACCCTCCTACTGCCACCATGTGACCGAGTGCTAACATTGCAGCTAACTATGTTACTAACAGAGCAGCTTAATCTTCTTCTAGAATTCAACGTAAAAATGCTAACGGGATTCGAACCTGGATCGATTTAGGTAAACATAATACGGTTTTGATATTTCATGCCAAACAGGGATTTTACGCATAACCAGGGTTTGCACAACCAGGATTAAGCATAACCAGGATTTGGTGCATAACCAGGGTTTTTCCAATTCCCCAACCAAACGGGCCCTATATGATCTCATATGTGTTTGACAAGACACGTCTCAAAATCCATCTTCTTTATGTGATTTGTGACATGTGTGAGAGGGAATGTGTATTTGTCCCTCTTTCTAATGTGATTCCCACTGATGTATGAAAGGACTCGTACATCATGACACTACTCAATCTCCACACTTTAAATTTCTTGATCCTCATTTACTTTTTAAGGTACATCAACCACAAGTTATTTCTTCAAGCCACTTAGGAATCTTTAATTGTTAATCTCGTAGCCCAATCTCAAATATTGATTAATTGTCAAAATGATTTTAAAAATTAATCACCACCTTAGTTATTTACATGAATGCACCTTAATGAAAAGAAATGTTATTGAAATTAGGAGTGACAACACCACCACACGAGCACATCAATAGTTCTTGAGGGATCTTGAGAAACTTGGGAGTCAAGGCATAAAGTTTATTTCCTTGTATTTGAAAACTTTCGTTCTTCCCTTGTTTGTCCATGCATATATCTTGACATGTTTAATGAAACCCCACATCTCTACTTTGATCTATATTTTGAATTTTTTTAATCTTTCATGTTGTTGGTGTTATTTCAATGTTCCCACTAATTCTCGAGTTATCTTTTCTTCTATATAACAATTATATCCTCCAAGTTTTGTTTCTTTCTCCATTTAACATATCTACTACTTCATAGTCACCTTTGCTTCTCTTAAGCCCTCTTTTCTTCATCATAGATCATATTTTCTTATAATAAGTGTTTTTTTTACACCTCAATATTTATCTCTTAAAATTCTTCTACTTCTTCTATGATGCTTCCCCTTATCTTTCAACACCTCTACCTCTTTTATCATTCCTCTACCTCTCTTGTGGTGCTTCTATTTTTTCTTATTCATCTCTTGTAGAAAGTGTATACGCCTCTTGTAATCCTTTACCTTTTGCTAAAATTATCTTGATATCCATTTATGCCTCTACCTCCCATAATGTTTTTGTATCACCTAGAGCACCTCTATAATTAAGCTTGGTAAGTAGAAAGAAATCACGCTTAAATTTAGATCCTTATGACTTAGATGTTTGAATAATCATATCTTAGTAACCTAGACTCTAGCTTTTGTAACTAAAATTACTATTTAGGACCTCCTTATGAAACTCCTACCATTTTTGTGAATTTAAGCTTACTTGTTGAAGGTCAATTATTACTTTGACTAATCTTATTTACACATATAATCTTTATATGGTGAATGAACAAATATCTATTGTGTATGTAGGATGGGTTATGTGTATGCTCTCCTTGCACTACAAGGTGATCTTGGACATAAAAAATAACTTTGTTCTCTTTTATCTTATTAATTTTGTATAAAACCTTGAGCACATATGCACTCTACTCATGCATATGACGATGATGATGAATCAAACTATGTAATTCCACTCCTATTTACAATGTTGACTTGTAGGATTAAACAATGTTCTTTGACTATGCATTAAGGGATACATAGGTCATGTTGTGTTGATTTCCTTAGCTATTGGTAAGTGTCTAAGCTTCAACATTTTCTTTGATGTTTATGCAAGATGGGGTTGCCTATTCCTAATAGATGTTTATTCATGGAAGATGTTGAAGAATATTTTCATTTACTCTTCAAATGTTCCCTTTTAGAGAGGTTTGGTCTCATTTTATCAACCTATGGCATGGGTTTTTTCAATCTTCTCTAAATGATGGACTCATTAGATTTCCTCATTTTCTAATCCTCCCTTTATGCTTCTTTGGTCTTTTTGATGCCGCATATTGCTTGGGGTATTTGGAAAGAGATAAAAAATCATATTTTTAGAGATGTTGTTTGTCCTCCTAAGGTGGTGACTTTAAAGGTGCAATCTACATTTAAGGAAAAATTCTTGGTTACTTGCAAAAATTGTAAGGCTTGAAGTTCCCTCTTGTTCCCTTCTTAGTTAGAATCCAAAGTGGCCAATCACTAGAATATCTAGTGGAATATTGTTATTCCTATAGCTAAGAAAAAATAAAATCAAAGAGGGTTTGATTTGGAAAGAGCCTCTAGTAGGTTACATTAAAATTAACACTGACAAGGAAACAATGAAATTATGGACCTAATCGTTGTGGGGGAGTGGCTCATGACCATAATGGTGGATTTGTCTCGATGGTGGCCCTCGATTTTAGTTCTTAGATAAACCACTATGTTGAGGTATATGCATCCTACATTGGCCTAAAAATGACAACTTCTTAATAATTTATAAAGGTTTCGCTTGAATGCAAATTTTTAAATATCATCAACTATCTAAAAGTGATCCAAATGCCTAGTTGGACGATAAAAACCTCAATCCTTGATAGTTTAAGTTTATTAAAATCCTTTCAAATGTATAAAATTTCTCATATTTACCACAAGGGTAATTTTGTTGCAAATAGGTTTGCAAACTTAGGAGTTACACAACCTAATCTAAAATAATGGGGAACAAATGATATTATCCTCTAAGATATCCAAATACTTATTCAAGATGATGGCAATGGATGCTAATTTAAAAGCATATTTGGGAATGATGGATTTGAAATGAAGATCTATATAAAGTGGCATGGTGATAAGACTAGCTATCATAATGGTATATCAATGTGTCAATGGCTTTAAGAGCCTTTTTATCGTAGTTGGATTATTTTTATGGTGATTTGGGTTCTCTATTTTTCCCTTGGAAAAATAGGTGGAGATAGGAATAGATTTGAACCAATTATCTACCAAAAATGGAAAGAGAATGAAAAAGTATGGTGTGAATTATTTTCTAGAGGCCTCACTCCCTACATTGAGAAACTAAATGGTATGGATTTGCAAGTAACAATTGGTTTTGTGAAAGGCTAGGATAAGAGTATTCTCAAGGTTTTTGTAATTGAACTAGTGGTTTCAAAAGAGCTTGTTGTAGAGGTTTCTTATTCTTTGGTGGAGGGAAGAAAATTCTTTAGGAATAAAAAGAGTATAGATGAGACAATGGTGATATTCTTTGAGAAAGGTAAGAGGGACAAAGTTGAAAATAATTCTGATGGTGAATATGATAGAGATACTATTAATCCTCTATGAGTAGAGATATATAAAGTTATTATGACGTATCTGGTCCACTTGATGGATACTTTTATAGCATATTCATCTGCCACTTTATTATCTTGAATCATTTTAGGAGAAATAAGTTCATTTTTTCCATTTAATCCTTTTTTGTCTTTATCTTGTAGTTTGAAGGCTCATAGAAAAAAACTCCTCAATCTTGGTTATAGATGAGGGTGTAATCCTTCTTATTATGGAGCTTGTCGAAGAAATCTCTATTCGAAAGAATCCTAAAATGGGTATTGGAGCTAAGAAAGATAAACTACTTTTTGAAGGAGTACTCATCAGTGCTAGAAAATGCCCCTTCTGGTAATGATGGTGGTGTTCATTTGTCTCCTAGGTGTTCTCACTCTAGTTGACCTCTACTTTTCGCTTATATTCACATGTTTCTTTAGCCATAGCTTTTTCTAGTGGTATACCCTAATGTTTGAAGCACTCGCTATGGGGTCAAATATTTGCACCGGTTTAAAGTTTGTGCCGTTACTTCCGTCAATCTTGTGTTTATGAATATCAAAATGTATTTTATGTGAAAACGGGAAGTCTTCTTAGTATTTATTATAGAATTTGTTTTATAAAAGTGAGCGGATTTTTGAAAAATAAAAATCACTTGTTTATAAAATAAATGAATGTACCCTACTCTTTCATATTAAAACTAAACTCTATAATAAATATGGAGACTATTCGTTTTCACATAAAGTATGTTTTGAATAAGGTTGACGAAAGTGACGACACTGGCTGTGAGGCCGGTGCAAATGTTCGGCCCCATTACGAGTGTCGATATTTGATAGTTTTCCTTAATAACATATGTAATCTAATTTAAAACACAGAATTAAGTATTCTCCATTGGTAAGCTATTTATGCCAAATTTCTTCCTTATAATGTAGAGATCAATTTGAGAAGAAGACTAAGTGGATGAAGCAATAGTGGTTCAAAATGGTAGTTAAGAACATAATTAAAATGAAGGAAGAAAACTTGGATGAAGTAGAACAACAAATGGTGGAAAGTGGGACATTAATTTGCAAGGCTGCCCCTACAAGAATGAAGAGATAAAAAAGTGTGTTTGAAAAATTTAGAACTATCATGTACAAAAAGTAGGTTGGTCAAAAAAGAATGCATTATATCTGTAGACTAGGATTTGAGCGTGCACCTAAACCTGTTTTGAAGGCCAAAGACAAACAAACGTCATAGCATATTATCAAATCAAATTTAATGGTAAACAAACTAAAATCAAAGCCACCTCAGTTTAAGCCTAAAACGGATGCGCCCATGCACCGTTTGATATGCTTGGATATAAATGGATGTGGGTTTGCAAACTCAAGCACTTGGAGCATGCAAATAGGATGATTTGAGGATCAAGAAGACCCAAAATGACACAAAATAGGTATGAGGAACCTATTTTGCCTCAAAGGCCTCAAGAACACACAAATATGCAAAGCTAAAAGATGAACTAAGATTGATTAAACAAGAAATGAATCTATGTTAATCCAATTAAGCTAATTTAAATGTGATTTAAGCTTGAAAATGATCTAAAATGATGAGTTTATGCTTATGCTAGAATGAAAATGGCATTATAACTTTGCTATTGAGTTTGAGAGTTGAAAGATGATTTGCCTTAGGAAGTGAGGGTATTTATAGGAAAAGGGAAGGGCTTGGTTAAAAAGGATGAGTCAGAGTTAGGGCTAAGGTTAGGGTTGAGTCAAGGACAAGTGTCCTGACAAGTGTCAAGGGAGGATTGAGTTGAAAGTTTGAGGGCATGTGCACAATTTGGTAAATGTGCCCAAGGCCAAGAGGTGGCAAGGAAGGGATAAGAAGGTCTTAAATGCATAATGAATGCACGTAAGAAAGATAAGGAAGGCTTAAATGCATCCTTAAATGCATTTGCAAGAGGTGGCCAAGAGGTGGCCATCTTTGTTGACTAAGGAGGATGACTAAGAGGAGGTTAGCATAAGTTTTGGTAAACCTTTTGCTAATGGAATGTGACAAGATTAGAAAGGGGATTAGGATTAGGATTAGGGGATTTTAGGATTAGGATGGGTGAAGAGGTTGGGTTGAAAAGTTTCTAGAAGAGTCTAGAATTCTCCTAGGTTTTATGGAATAAAAGTTTATTCATTCCAAAAGCTTAAGTTTGGGAAAATTTATTGAAATATTTTCAATAAATATGAAAATTAAATATTTAATCTTAATTAAATATTTTGAGTTGAGATTAGGGTTAGAAAAGATGGGATTAGCCTTTTAATCGAAATTAAGAAGGGATTAGAAGATTTTGGAAGAGGTTAGTGGTCTTAAGAAAATTGGCCAAGTTTTGGTCAAAAAATAAATTAATTATTTTTTTGGGAGATTTTTGGTCAATTTATTAATTAAAATAATTAATAAATAGGGGATTAATGTTTAAATAAGATTTAAACATTTTTGGGAGGGATTTCTTAATTAAATATTTTTAATTAAGAAAAAGGGATTTAATGACATAAAAATAAATTAATTAATTAAATAATTAATTAATTAATAAATGATGATGTCATCAGGGATTTTTCAGAAAATAAAAATACTTTATTTTCTAAAGGATTTTTAGATGTCTACATTTTGCCCCTCTTTGATGCGATGCCGCAAGTGGCATGGCTTCAAAGACAAGAAAATAAGATGCCCCAGGCTAGAATTTAGAGGAATAAGGGATTGTGCCCCCTCGAGAAAATAACGCAAGGAGTAAACATTGTGGAATTTTCTCGAAAGGAAACAGAGAAGGAACGACTGAGGAAGCAGGGGAGATAAATTACCAAGCTTCCAAGAGCAAAGATGGGTGAATGCAAGATGAGATGGAAATGCAAGATGCAAGATGCAGCTATATGTAAAGATGCAAGATTAATCTATATGATAAATACAAGGGACCAGATAGCTCCAAGTGCAAACGGGAGTGCACAACCTAGATTTAATATAGCTATGTTAGAGACCTGCCAAAGATACTGGGATCACGAGGCCTGTCAACAACGTCGCAGAGGACTGACGAGGACTGACGCTAAACAAACACACAGGGTTGCCCCAACATCACACATGAAGCGCAGAGGCGACATGGTGGATCCGATGCTGAAGGAACCACAAACACACAACTGACTCACAGGCAGAAGCGAAAGATCAAAAGACCTTGCCCCAGATTATCCGCACATGCAGCACACCATGATATAAAGAATCGTGGTGACCCTGGTGGGATAAAGAGATGCCAAAAAGATTAACAAGACCCAAAGGACAAAAAATCCAAGATCAAAATGATAACTCCAAAAAGACATCCTTTGCCAAGGAGAGAGATTAGGTTTGATTGACGGTGGGAAGATTGGTCGGACAGGAGGAACGATATATCCTCAAGGACCAGGATGGAAGATTAGGTCAGATAGGAGGAACGATATATCCTCAAGGACCCATGGGTTGGTGAGAGAATAAGTGTAGTTGTTCGCTGGCAAAAAGCTGAAGTTCAAGGAATAATCAGGATGAGCAAGGATAAGTCATCAATTGATGTTGCTGAAGCACAAGGCCTGAGTGGGACTACAAATTTTCTGAGGCTGGGGATGGGACAAGATATTTGATCAAATGCTGCTGCAGGACGGACAAAGGTTATGTACAACAAGGAGGAACGATATGCACAAGGGATATGTACAGAAGCTCAGGATTGGGGATAGGAAGATCACACTCGGTGGGACTCTCACTAGGACGGAGACAAGAAGGATAAATACAGGGAGGAAAGCGCTGTACAGGAAAGGGAAAGGGATATGGTACAAGATATGGTACAAAGCTTTGGAATAGGATATGGATTGCAGATGGGTTGGAGGAAGATGGAAGCTGAATGCTTGGAGGATAGGGGAGATGGAACTGCTGGGAGATCTGTTATGGATGGAGGAAGAGGACGGTAGCTGAAAGGACAACTGAATAGATAAATAGCCCAGTTTACTATGTTGGCGCCTGTTTACCAGGTTTTCACCAACATACTTGTCCAAGGCGCTTGAATTGCCAAGTTTTCACCGTTTGGACGAT
The DNA here is from genome assembly GCA_027943335.1 of Chamaecyparis obtusa. NCBI lineage: Eukaryota > Viridiplantae > Streptophyta > Pinopsida > Cupressales > Cupressaceae > Chamaecyparis > Chamaecyparis obtusa. The sequence continues at coordinate 16,486 of BSBK01014530.1, forward strand.
TATTTTCTCTTTCTCTTTTTTTTTGCTTTTTTGCTTTTTTTTTTGCTTTTTTTGCTTTTTTGAATGTTTTTGGATTTTTTGATATATACAGGATCAGGTTCAGGCATAGAACCTCTTCAGATGGATGATGTTGATAGGATCATTCAAGGGCTCACCTTCTGGTGTTGATAGCTGATAGGCTTCCGAGCCGAAGGATGTGGTGACAACATAGGGGCCCAACCAAGTAGGCTCAAACTTGCCTTTCTTTTCTCTATTTGCTAGGACCTTCTGATTTTCTTTAAGGACCATGTCACCGACCTGGAATTGTCTAGGATGGACCTTTTTGTTATAACTCCTTTTGAGTCGATTTTGGTATGCCACCAGGTGATCGTAAGCTTGCTGTCTCTTTTCATCTAGTAGATCTAGCTGTGTGAGCCGGGCCACACAATAGTCTTCATCAGTTGTATAGTTCTTCATGGAGATGCGCAAGGATGGGAGCTCAACCTCGATCTGTAGAACGGCTTCAGCACCATATACAAGAGAGTATGGGGTGGTGCCTATGGGAGTGCGATAAGAAGTGCGGTAGGCCCAAAGGGCAGGATTGATTTGGAGGTGCCAGTCACGACCAGAATCATTGACAACCTTCTTGAGGATTTTCAAGATAGTTTTGTTAGTTGCCTCAGCTTGGCCATTTCCTTGAGGGAAATATGGACTGGAGAAACGGTGATGGATGTGGAGTCTGGCACATAGATCATCCACATGCTGGTTTTTAAAAGGTGTGCCATGGTCTGTGAAAATGGTAGATGGTATGCCGAAGCGGCAAATGATGTGGTAAAGGATGAACTTGGATATTTGGATGCCAGTGGTTAGGGTGAGCGGAATCGCTTCAACCCATTTGGTAAAGTACTCTGTGGCTGTTATGATATACTTGTGTCCATCCGAAGAGAGGGGGGTGATCAAGCCAATGAGGTCGAGGCCCCAACATGAAAAAGGCCATGGTGGTTCAATAGGCTGTAGATCCTGTGCTGGTGCATGTATCAAATTGGCATGCTGTTGACATGCGAGACATTTCTTGACAAATTCACACGCATCATGTTCCATTGTTGGCCAATAATATCCAACTCTAAGCAGCTGCTTTGCTAGAACCATGCCACTCGTGTGGGCACCGCAAATTCTAGCGTGAACTTCTTGTAAGGCCAGGACGGCCTCGTTTGAGTCTAAACATCTAGATAGGACATTATGATACCCGCGACGATATAGGGTGTTGGCTACAAGAGTGTAGCGGGAAGCTCTGCGAATAAGGTTTTGGCGTTGGTTATTGGTGAGATGGGGAGATATGATACCATTTTTTAGATATGCATGGATGTCGTGGTACCATGGGGATTGGGGACCAACCAAGACACACACCATGTTTGCATCGGTGTTCTCATAAGCTGGCAAGTGTAGCTACTCGACTAGAAATTCATATTGTGTTGCGTCACGTGGGATTTCCAATAAGGATCCGATGGTTGCCATTGCATCTGCTGCTTTGTTTTGAAGCCTTGGGATCTGATTGAATTGTAGATGTAGGAAATGCTCTTTCAGTTTATCGACCAGTTACTTATAGGGTAGCAATTTGTCATCCTTTGTCTGATACTCATCAAGGACTTGCTTGATAATGAGCTGTGAATCTCCAAAGACTTGTAGTTCTGTGATGTTCCATTGGATAGCTGTTTTGAGACCTAAGATGAGTGCCTCATATTCTGCAATGTTGTTGGTACAGGGGAATCCCAACTTGAATGATTTTGGAATATAGTCACCTTGAGGTGTGACGAATAGGATTCCTGCCCCAGAGCTATGGGATGTGTTGGAACCATCAAAGTATAGTTTCCACATGGGCTACTCTTCAATCATGCATAAGTGTTCATCGGGGAATTCCATGATTAGTGGATAGGCATCCACCAGTGGTGCTTCTGCTAGCTGATCGGCAATGACTTGCCCTTTGATTTCTTTGTGATCTATATACTGAATGTCAAATTCACTGAGTAACATGACCCATTTTGCCATACGGCCTGTGAGGGTTGTCCTTGATAACAGATACTTAAGAGGATCCACCTTTGATATGAGCTTGATTGTGTGGCTAAGCATGTAATGTCTAAGTTTTTGAGTGGCAAAGACCACTGCTAGGCATGCTTTCTCCATGGGTGAATAGTTAAGCTCATAGCCCACAAGAGTGCGACTGATGTAGTAGACAGCTCGTTCTCTGTTTTCATCATCATGCTGTGCTAGGAGTGCCCCTAGTGCTGTAGCTGTTGTTGAGATGTAAAGGATGAGTGGGCATCCTGGAACTGGTGGTACTAGGATTGGAACGTTAGCTAGATACTCCTTGAGCTTATCAAAGCTTCTTTGACATATGGGATCCCACTTGAAGTTGGTGTCTTTGCATAAGAGATGTGAGAAGGGTTGGCACTTGTCTGCTAGTTGCGAGATGAACCGCCGAACTGATTGAAGCTTGCCCTGTAGGCTTCTGAGCTGTTTGAGATTTCTTGGTGGAGGCATCTCTGTTATTGCTTTTACCTTTTTAGGATCGATCTCTATGCCTCGTCTAGAGACGATGAAGCCTAGAAGCTTGCCAGATGTTATGCCAAAGACACATTTCTTAGGATTTAACTTTAAGCCATAATGATGCAGACGATCAAATACACGCTCTAGGATGTTGAGGTGCTCATCTCTTGTTTTGGATTTTGCAAGGATATCATCCACATAGTCCTCAAGGATCTTGTGGATCATGTCATGGAAGATTGCTGTCATTGCTCTCTGATATGTGGCCCCTACATTCTTTAGCCCAAATGGCATCATGTTGTAGCAGAAGGTACCCCATGGGGTTGTGAATGTTGTTTTATGTTGATCTGCTTCTGCTATATGAATCTGATTGTAGCCTGAAAATCCATCCATGAGTGATAGCATTTCGTGACCCGCTGTAAGGTCTACGATCATGTCTATGTTAGGTAGCGGGAAATCATCTTTAGGACATGCCTTGTTCAAGTCCCTAAAATCAGTACAGATTCTAATGTCGCCAGAAGGCTTTGTGACTGGCACCATGTTAGAGATCCACTCTGAATAATCTATTGCTCTGATGATCTTAGCTTGGAGGAGCTTCTCAAGCTCTGCTTTGACGAGCAATGCTACCTTTGGATGCATTTTCCTTAGCTTCTGCTTCACTGGCTTGACATTTGGATCTACTGATAGGTGATGAACAACAAGGTTTGGATCAAGCCCAGGCATATGGGCGTATGACCATGCAAAGTTGATAATGGATTCCTTAAGCAAGGCACTGAGAGCGATTTCTTCTCCTTCTATTAGGTTGACTGCAATGTAGGTGATCCTTGGACATTCTTCTGTTCCCAAGTTGATTGACTTGGTTTCCTCTATGATGATTGGAGATTGCTCTGGTCTATAATCTTGGATAGGGGGAAGAGGCAAGGCTTCATCTTCTAGCGCCTAAATTGCCAGGTTTTCACTAGAAGATACGCCCTTTATTTTTACTATTTTGGAATCAGAATGTGCCCCAAGGGGGTTTTCACATAAAGACTCATGATGTTCTCTTGCTATTTCATTTTTGTGACTAAAGCTTGCCTCTTCCCCAAAATATCCTTCTGGGTGAAGTTGATAGACAGAGGTTGATGTTGGATCCTGTTTGCTTGCTGGATCTGATGCCCCCATGAATTCTAGGAGTGCTTGTGTGCTTTGGAACTCATCGATGTGTGTGATGCTTGGTTGGTCCCAATCTATGAGCTCGGGGTTTGTGAGGGGAAGATCTATGAGGTTAATGGAGAGTTGTTGGAGAACAGAAGTCCCTAGGAGGGTGTCGTTAGCAAAGATATCATCGTAGGATCGGATGTCTTTCTCTTCGGGGATGTCTTCAATTTTCACAAGGTCATCCTGGCTATTCGAAAAGTTCATGTTGGTCATGTTAGTGCCCGCAGTTGTGGTATTGGGCTCTTGTTCAAGTAGGCGAGGGGTATTAAAGCCAAGTCCTTGCTATTCTGGATTCTGGGATGGTATGATAGGAAACAAATTTCCGTCCTCTTGTGGTCCTAGACCACCACCTTGATAGTTATATTGTTCTGTGACATTCTTGTAGGGGATTGGATATTTCTCTTTGAAGTACTCAAGAAGTTGTGTGTCACGTGATGGGGGATCTTTGTATAACCATTTGTTAATATCTGGATCTATCTCTTTGCTGTTGATGGTACCATGAGACTCAAAAGTCATGTTTCCGATTTGCTTGAGCTTATAATGTTCCTCAACAGGCTTGTTTTGACAACTTGGGCGTCCTTGAGTATGTGGATCACGTGGAAGAGCCCCTACAACAAATGCATCACTGAGGCTGTATTCGCCACAACCCTGGTTGTTGATCTTGACGGATGATAAGGTGGAAGAGAGGATGGTCTCTGGATCGCGATGGGATCGGGATGAACTAGCAATAGAAGTACCAATATCGGTTCCAGGACAATGAGTAGAATGAGGGAAAGATGCTTCCATCGCACAGGAGTATGCGAAGGGGTTAGGATCAGCGTGGATGGTAACCTCAGTGCCTTGATGTGGAAACTTGATGCACTGATGGTAAGTAGATGGTACAGCCCTAATGGAATGGATCCATGGGCGGCCAAGAAGAATATTAAATGGTAGGTCAAGATCAACAACGTGGCAGACAGTATCTTGCGTTGCTAGGCCTAGCTGGATAGGCAAGGTGATAGTACCTTCAGAGGTACGCTCCAAGTTATCATATGCTTTGATGGTGATCATCTCATGTTGTATGTCGGCCTCCGTGAACCCGATCTTCTTGATGAATTTTAATGTGCACAAGTTGAGGGCTGAGCCATTATCTATTAAAACCCATTTGATGGAAAAGTCTCTGACCATGACGGCAATGTGGAGAGGGAGAGTATGGTCAGGAGCGACATCTGGTATATCAGATTCTTTGAAGGATAAGGCACATGCTGCTGATAGGTGTCCCACAAGAGTTTCAAACTGAGTTGTGTTAATGTCCGTGGGGACATGGCCTTCTTTTAGAGCTTTGTCCAGGATCTCCTGATGGATGGGTGATGTGCGGAGCAAATCCAAGATAGATATTTGGGCTGGCATGTTCCCAAGATGCTCTATGATATTGTATTGTGCACTTGGTGCATTATGCTGTGTTGCGCGTGCATTTGATGCTGGCCTGGTGTTAGACTGTGCTGTGGATGTAGTAGACGTTGGCCTTGGAGGAGCAGCTGATCTCGGAGAAGCACCGGCAACAGTTATCCTACCACTGCGGGTAGTTGTAGCACATTGTCGATCCGGCCCTCTGACATGGATGGTATTGATGGTGGGCTCATCTTGGATGGGCTCAACTTGAGTTATGCATCTGACATACTTGTCATAGTTGATGTAGGCCGCTGTGTGATCTTCTTGCTTGCCTTTGCCACGATTTTGGGGCTGATTGGCGCTAGCTTGATTCTTCCCGGCATCATGTTGAGGGAACACATTTTGATATATTTGCAAACTGGCGTTGGGTGAAGCTTGAGCTGGTGCATCGACCTGGATCTCCTTGCGATCAATGAGATCCTGGATGTAGTTCTTAAGCCGCATGCACTTCAATGTTGTGTGCCCCTTCACACGATGGTAATCACAGTATTCATTTTCTTTATACCAATCAGACTTTGGTGCATTGTCATCCTTCTGTGGGATGGGCGGATATGTGATCATATTTGCTTTGGCTAGCCGATAAAAGATCTGATCCAGAGGCTCACCCAAAGGTGTGAAAGTCCTCTTTAGATTGTTCTGATTGTTGGGCTTGTTCTGCCTTGGGGCAACGTTAACTGTGTTAACAGGATTGCCTTGACGTGCTGGCTGTTGCTGTTGGTATTGCTGCTGATACTGTTGCACAGGTGGCTGATGAGCTTGAGGAGGCTGCTGATAAATAGGTGCTTGATATGCGGGAGCTGGTGGTTGCTGATAGATGGGCGCTTGTGGCGGTTGGTATGTTTGAGCTGGTGTAGGACTAGCCACAATGAATTGTACATTCTTAGTGTCAGTGGCTCCATCTGTAACAACATTCTTGTTACGATTCCAGTAACGAGATTTATCATTGTTGGGTTTGTTCTTGGAATCATCCTTGAAGTGACAAATAGTGCCTTCGTCTAGGAGAGCTTTCTCGATGCCTATGCCTTTGCTCTTGATGTCTTGGTATGTCTGGAGACAGTTCATTCGCATGTGATGGGATAGCTTTGGATGCAGGTTATCAATGAAGATCTTTGTTAGATGCTTCTCTGGCGGCTGATATGATAACCTGGTTGTAAGATTCTGCCATCTTTGCAAGTATTCTGCAAGGCTTTCTCCATCTTTTTGCTTTGAGTTGCATAGGTCTAGCAAGGACAACTCATTCTCCACATTATGGGCATAGTGTGTGATGAACTTCTCAGAGAGTTCAGCAAAGGTTTTTATTGTCCCATGTGGTATTTTGTAAAACCACTCAACAGCAGTTCCTCCCAAGCTCTTGGGAAACAGGCGCAGGAGATAGTTATCACTGTAAGCCACTTCTTGGCATGCCATGTAGAACTCTTTGATATGATTTACTGGATCTCCTTTCCCCCGATACTTGTCGAACTTGGGCATCTCAAAATGCTTGGGGAAAGGGATAGTTGCTATGGACCAATCGAAGGGATATGAGCACACCTCTTCGAACTTGTATGTTTTATTCTCTATTCCGCTTTGCAGCTCCTTTAGACTGTTTTTCATTGCTTCCCACTCAGCATTGAGTGGCGAGGGAACTGGGACTTCTGCTTGTGATGGAAGTTGTGGAACTGGATATGGCGCTTGCTGTGAATAAATGGGTTGGAACTGATTTTGGGGCAATGGTTGCTAGGGATATTGCTGGTGTGGCATAGGGGGATATTGTGGTAAATGATATGGAACCGCTTGATGTTGTTGGGCTGCTTGCTGTTGTTGAACTGGCGGTTGTTGTGGGACTGCTTGCTGATATTGGACATTTGGAACTTGCTGTTGTAACTGATGGGTGGGAACTTGTTGTTGCTGGGGGATGATAGGGTTTTGTTGCTGAGGCTGATAGCAAGGGACTTGCTGTTGTTGAGGAATGATGGTTGTTTGCTGAAAGGGGACATGTGGTTGCTATGGGGGAGGCTATTGGAATGATGCTGCTTGCGGGTATGATGGTGGTAGTTGCTGAGGTTGGCTTTGGGTTTGGCTGATATAAGCTGGGTGCATGCCTGCGTTACTTAGAGGTGGAACAGATGTGGGGAAGCTAGAAGCAAAGGGTGATGGGGTAAGATAGCTGGGGAAAGTTGGCTGTTGAGGTGGTGGAACTTGCTGGAAGGTATTTGGGATTTGGAACGAATAGCTTGAAGCCGGCGGTGGTTGGGGTAGTTGCTGCTGTGCTGCTTGGGCGAAGGCGGTTTGTTGACTTGCAACCATAGATGTAGGGGATTGAGATGGGATCCCCCATGCCTTCATTTCTTCTTATGTAAGGCCCCACTAAAAGCTTGTGTTAGGGTGCACTGCAGCGGATGATGGAATGGTAGGAGCAACGGGAGCTTGGGACACGAATGATGTTTGAGAGAAAGGAGCTTGTTGAGGTTGTGGTTGAGCGGATGCTTGTGAGGAGGAAAATGAAGGAAACACCCAAGAGAAAGATGAGGTTGGAATGGGAAGCGCTTGCGCTAACCCCAAAGAAGAAGGTACGGGTGCTTGGGGGGTGAAGGGTGATGGTGCTCCTTTGATGGTGAAAGGCGTTGCTTGACTTGCGGATGGCGACGGTGTAAAAGCTTGTGTGAGAGGTGGAAGCTGACTTTGGGTTTGGATTTGGGCTTGGGCAGCCATAGCAGATGATGAAGCAAAAGGGGTAGGAGATGGAGCGGATGGCACTGCAGCTTGTGTTGTGGGACTGGTGAGGCTTCCTTGCAAGAAAAGGGGAATGGTGGAAAGCTCTTGGGGTGTTTGCATGATAGGATCGGGAAATGATTGGACAAACGGAGAATACGCTTATGCTGGAACTTGGATAGTTTTGATGGGGATGCGTGGATAGAGAGATGGTGGGATGGAGGTACTTTCTGGTAGATAGTGGGCAAATGTGCTTTGCTGATGTTGTGGTACAAGGGCATTGGTCATTGGTGGGCTTTCTGGAGGATTTACAAATGCTTGGATTGCCAATGGGGATGAAGGGATGTTTGGATCTTCACATGGGTTATTGGCTTGGATCTGGGGATTTTAGGTCATCATGGCGTTGGTGAAAAGGTTGGGATCGGATGAGGTTGTTGGTGGATAAGGATTCATGCTTCTTCTTTTCCGAGATCTGGTCTCAACAGGCATGGAGATGCAAGTGCTAAATGTATGCAAGATGTTTGGCTAAAAGATGTTGATGGATGCAAAGTTGATGAACTTCTAAAGATGATGACTTCTAAGATGCAAATGCAAAGATAGGGATCAAGATGGCGATGATGGAAGCTGGATGGAACGGATATGGATCAAGACAGTGGAGGAAAGATAGGTTGCTGGTGGAAAGCTGGTGAAAGATTACTGAGCGGTCAACAAATGAGCTACTATTTTTCCCAAATGGAGGATCAGAGATATGATGGGGTCAACCTAAGATAGACTGATGATCTTCGGTCAACAAGTTTCTTATCAATGCACTCCAATCTCTTGCTTGAGATGATGGCTATGCAAGGACAAGGTTTGATTTCTTTATGACAACACGTTGTGTCAAAAAAGAGAATGATGGTCTCTGATCTTGGATATAGGATAGGAACAACTCAAAAGGTAGAACACTAAGTGTTGGTGGATCTCTAGATTTGGAACAAAAGATGATGGATCTGCTCGAAAGATATGGAAAGCTGATGGGGGGAATGCTGGTGGAAAAAGTTTTGAAGGGTGAAGGGACAATGCTCTAGAAGGATGATGCAAGTGCAAATGACAAGGACTGATTCTAAAATGCTGGTAGGAGGATGAATGCAAATGCAACTAAGGTTTTGATTAATGATGCAAAGATGAAAGCTAGAATGAAACTAAGATGCAAGGCTGTTTGAGACAAGATTTCAAGATCTGAAGATGGAACAAGACATGAACAAGGATTTGGCTAATCTTCTGGCTCAAGGTTGACAAAGTGATGGTTAACTCAGAAATGGAAGGTGAACTGTTTCATGCGGGCGTTATGGGCAATGTTCTCAAGTCTGGCTTGGGACTTTTCCTCTGCTTGGGTTGCTTGGATAATGGATTGATAGGTCTTGATGTTCTTCTTGGCAACTTTTCGCTCTTGATAGGCTTGGGATTTGGGCAACTTCTCTTTAGGATGTTTGCTCTTGCTGGGCATCACTTTGGAAAAGAGGCTTCTAATTTTGAGGAAAAGGTTTCCAATGGCAAAAGTTAAAGTCAAAGCAATCTCCACAAGGGACAAAGCAACCCTGCGGGATACAAACAAAGACAACTGACTCTGACAAAGCTTTGAAAGTGTATGTTTCAACAAGTATTTTCACGGAGTCTTTGACTATGAAGCACTTCAAACAGATCTACCTAAGGAAGGTGAGTATCAAAATCGCTTGCCCACAGCTTGGTATCTCCCAGAAGGGAATACAAATGGTGAGTAATCTTGAGGCGACCCGGTAAACCCCTTGGAATCGGTCCTTGCACAAGGATTTTGATACTTTCGGATGTAGATAGGGTAGCCTCTATTTTATCAGGTTTTTAATAGTTCCGTGGAGTCTCCATACCCAGTTTTGCTGATCATTCGTGACTCACCTAAGAGCCTTGCCAATAATGCTGGGGGAGAGGAATGTTTACCATCCCCAGTCACGTGTTTGGCACGAACGCCCGGCGATTAGGAGATGTAAGTGATTATTTTGTTCTTCACTTGTTTGTATACCGGTCAGAGGGGCTACCGGTTTGAGGTCGTTCTCCAAAGAGGAAGCGCTTCTCCTTGGACAGGCCTCGCTAAAAGTAGAAGAAGTGGACTTGTTCGAGTCCAAGTGTTCTACGTTGCTTAAGTTAACAGGATTTTGCAAAAAGTAAAACTCCTAAATGCACATTAAGCAGTTGTTCATTGTCCCAAATTTGATTAAGTGATGTTTGAACTTTGAAATAAAGACACTCATGATTAGATTTTGATTTGTTCCTTTCTCCAAAAAGTAAATCGAGCGTTTGCAAGTTTTTTGACTTGGGCATTCAAGATTGAGTGTGCGTGTTGATTAAGAACTTTTTTAAAAAGCTTTGTTTTGATCTTTAAGGCATTCAAGATTGTGTTTGCTTTTCAAATGGAAAATGACGCTTTAGGACCTAAGTTCTTCCTTTTAGCTTCATTCAAGATTTTGTTTTGACTCGTTTGAATGCAGATTTGATGTTCTTTTTATGCCCAAAAAGATATGATCATTCCTACTTTGCATGAATGCATTGTTAAAAATCCTTGATGTTGCAAGGATGCAAATGCCTTGATTTATTTTTTTGTTTTGTTTGTTAGAACAAATTTTGCAAATTTTAGTCCTTAATGCATTCAAGAATGATTTGGGGGTTCATTTTAAGCACTAAAATAAGGTGTATGATTTTGCTTCCTTATGGATTTTATTATTATTTTTGAAAAAAAATGGCCATGACCTCCTTGCTAGAAGAAGAAGAAGAAAGGAGACGGAATAGAAGAAGAATATAGACAAGAAGAGGAAGAAGAATATAGACAAGAAGAAGAAGAATGGATCTAAGTGCTACGTCCACCTATAAGCTTTGAAAAATTTGAAAATGGTCTAAAACTCATCAGAATGTTTGCAAAGAACCCGTGAAGTGGGTCCCATCGGGCGTGCCAGAATGTAGACTAGGATTTGAGCGTGCACCTAAACCTGTTTTGAAGGCCAAAGACAAACAAACATCATAGCATATTATCAAATCAAATTTAATGGTAAACAAACTAAAATCAAAGCCACCTCAGTTTAAGCCTAAAACGGATGCGCCCATGCACCGTTTGATATGCTTGGATATAAATGGATGTGGGTGTGCAAACTCAAGCACTTGGAGCATGCAAATAGGATGATTTGAGGATCAAGAAGACCCAAAATGACACAAAACAGGTATGAGGAACCTATTTTGCCTCAAAGGCCTCAAGAACACACAAATATGCAAAGCTAAAAGATGAACTAAGATTGATTAAACAAGAAATGAATCTATGTTAATCCAATTAAGCTAATTTAAATGTGATTTAAGCTTGAAAATGATCTAAAATGATGAGTTTATGCTTATGCTAGAATGAAAATGGCATTATAACTTTTCTATTGAGTTTGAGAGTTGAAAGATGATTTGCCTTAGGAAGTGAGGGTATTTATAGGAAAAGGGAAGGGCTTGGTTAAAAAGGATGAGTCAGAGTTAGGGCTAAGGTTAGGGTTGAGTCAAGGACAAGTGTCCTGACAAGTTTCAAGGGAGGATTGAGTTGAAAGTTTGAGGGCATGTGCACAATTTGGTAAATGTGCCCAAGGCCAAGAGGTGGCAAGGAAGGGATAAGAAGGTCTTAAATGCATAATGAATGCACGTAAGAAAGATAAGGAAGGCTTAAATGCATCCTTAAATGCATTTGCAAGAGGTGGCCAAGAGGTGGCCATCTTTGTTGAGTAAGGAGGATGACTAAGAGGAGGTTAGCATAAGTTTTGGTAAACCTTTTGCTAATGGAATGTGACAAGATTAGAAAGGGGATTAGGATTAGGATTAGGGGATTTTAGGATTAGGATGGGTGAAGAGGTTGGGTTGAGAAGTTTCTAGAAGAGTCTAGAATTCTCCTAGGTTTTATGGAATAAAAGTTTATTCATTCCAAAAGCTTAAGTTTGGAAAAATTTATTGAAATATTTTCAATAAATATGAAAATTAAATATTTAATCTTAATTAAATATTTTGAGTTGAGATTAGGGTTAGAAAAGATGGGATTAGCCTTTTAATTGAAATTAAGAAGGGATTAGAAGATTTTGGAAGAGGTTAGCGGTCTTAAGAAAATTGGCCAAGTTTTGGTCAAAAAATAAATTAATTATTTTTTTAGGGGATTTTTGGTCAATTTATTAATTAAAATAATTAATAAATAGGGGATTAATGTTTAAATAAGATTTAAACATTTTTGGGAGGGATTTCTTAATTAAATATTTTTAATTAAGAAAAAGGGATTTAATGACATAAAAATAAATTAATTAATTAAATAATTAATTAATTAATAAATGATGATGTCATCAGGGATTTTTCAGAAAATAAAAATACTTTATTTTCTAAAGGATTTTTAGGTGTCTACAATATCAAATAGTTTAACCCCTTGGACAAGTATGATGAAGTGGAGTACCTAAGGGTGAAAATTAAGGGAAAAATTAGAATTTTGGTTGAACAAATAAGAATGGGGTCCCACCATCTTAAAACATAAGATAAGTAGATAGGTTATCCCTAAGGAGGAGTGGGAGGAAAGAAATCATCTTTTATGCAATAAAAGGTTGTTGGAAACTAAATGGTACTTCATCTTTGAGTGTGCAACATATGATGATATTCATAAACAATATGAATAAAATATGAAGGTGAGCAATCTAAAAAGCTAGTTTGAGGAGATAAGAGTTCATGAGATTGTTGGCTTCTTGATCAAGATTTACAACAAAAGAATTGGCAATGAAAATATTTTGAAAATTTTTAATGATGTTTTTCTTCATGCCATAGACTAATCTCATATCATGTGTTTGAAAGGACATATATGAGAGAGTACATGCCATAGTCCATCTTCACTATATGATCTCATATGTGTCTGAGAGGACACATCTCAAATCCATCTTCTTTATGTGATTTGTGATTATGCGTTAAAGGGAAAATGTATTTGTGCCCCTTTCTAATGTGATTCCCGCGGATGTATCAGAGGACTTGTATATAATGACACTATTCTATCTTCACACTTTAAATTTTCTTGATCCTCATTTACTTTCTAAAGTGCATCAACCACAAGTTGTTGCTTCAATTCACTTAGGAATCTTTAATTGTTAATCTCCTAGCCCAATCTCAAATATTGATTAATTGTCATAATAATTTTCAAAATTAATCCTTACCTTAGTTATTTGCATGAACATGCCTTAATGAAAAGAAAGGTTACTGAAATTAGGAGTGACAACACTGCCACAAGAGCACATTAAGAGTTCTTGAGGGACTTTTAGGAACTTGGGAGTCAAGGCATCAAGAACTTATTTCCTTGTATTTAAAAATGTCCTTTCTTCCCTTGTTTGTCCAGGTATATATCTTGACAAGTTCAATGAAGCCCCACATCTCTACTCTGATCTATATTTGAATTTATTTAATCTTTCAAGTTGTAGGTGTTATTTCAATGTTCCTTCTAATTCCCAAGTTAGCTTTGCTTCTATAACACTTATATCCTCCAAGTTTTATTTCTTTCTCCATTCAACATCTCTACTACTTCTTAGTCACCTTTGCTTCTCTTAAGCCCTCGTTTCTTCATCATAGATCATATTTTCTTATAATAAGTTTTGGTTTTACACTTCACTTTTTATCTCTTACTTGATACTTCTACTTCTTCTACGATGCTTCCCCTTATCTTTCAACACCTCTACCTCTTTTATCATTCATCTACCTCTCTTGTGGTGCTTCAATTTTTTCTTATTCCTCTCCTATAGAAAGTGTATGTACACCTCTTGTAATACCTTTACCTTTTGTTAAATATATCTTGATATCCATTTATGCCTCTACCTCCCATGGAATGTTTTTGTATCACATAGGACACCTCTATAATTAAGCTTGGTAAGTAGAAAGAAAATCACACTTAAATTAGATCCTTATGACTTACATGTTTGAATAATCATATCTTAGTAACCTAGACTCTATATTTTGTAACTATAATTACTATTACTCCACCTCCTTATGAAACTACTATCATTTTTGTGAATATAAGTTTATTTGTTGAAGGTCATGTATTACTTTGACTAATCCTAGTTGCACAAATAATTTTTATATGGTGAATGAAAAAATGTCTATTGTGTATTTAGGATGGGTGATGTGTATGATCTCCTTGAACTAAAAGGTGATCTTGGAGATAAAAAAATAACTTTGTTATCTTTTGTCTTATTAATTTTGTATAGAAACTTGAGCACATATGCGCTCTACTCATGCATAAGATGACAAGGATGAATCAAACCATGTAATTTCCATCATATTTACACCATTGACTTGTAGGATTTAACATTGTGTTTGACTATGCATCAAGGGATCCATAGGTAATGGTGTGTTGGTTTCCTTAGTTATTCGTAAGTGTCTAAGCTTCAACATTTTCTTTGTTGTTTATGTAAGATGGGGTTCCCTATTCCTAACATATATAGTTTATTCATGGAAGATGTTGAAGACTCTTTTCATTTACAAATGTTCCCTTTTAGAGAGGTTTGTTCTCATTATATCAACCTATGGAAAATTTCATGGGTTTTTGAATAATCTCCTCTGAACGTTGGACTCATTAGATTTCCCCATTTTCCAATCCTTCATTTATGCTTATTTGCTCTTTTTGATGCCGCATATTGCTTGGGGTATTTGAAAAGAGAAACAATCATATTTTTAGAGATGTTTGTCCTCTTGAGGTGATGGCTTTAAAGGTGAAATCTACAATTAAGGAAAATTTCCTGGTTACTTGCAAAAATTGTAAGGCTTGAAGTCCCCTCTTGTCCCCTCTGCTCTGGTGAAATAAGTATTTGCAAAACCTTTTTCAACCTATTAGCTTCCACTTTCAAAATGACCATATAAACTATATTACAAAGATAGATGGAATGAAAATATTCAAAGGATAATGGTTTCTCTTTCTTCATGATCAAATCAACCATTGTATTATTGAAATCTTTTAAGATAAAACCTTTGGCTTGCGACTCTTCCACCATCCCTAGAAAATCCTGTTTCACCACCTCCCAAAATTTATGATAAATAAAATCATGAAACTCATCCGAGCATGGTGCCTTGTTCCCTCCCATCCCAAAAATAACTTCTTTAAGTTCCTTTAAAGAGACCATATTTGTCAAATTTTGGTTATCCTCTCTTCTAACAAGAATTGGAATGACCCCCAAGAAGTCTGCTTGCACCTAACTTCTGTTTGCCACTTCCTAGCACCAAAGGGAAAAGAAAAAATTAACTACACCTTGATTAATTAAGTTCACATCTTCAGAAACCAATCCATCTACAAGTCTAATAGACACGATTTTGTTGATGCTTCTCCTAGCCTTAACTGAATTGTGGAAGAATTTAGTGCTTATGTCTCCTTCACTAAGCCAATTTTCTTGTGATTTCTGGTGCCAGTGAATCTCCTCGTGTTGTAAAATTTCCCCATACCTACTTAGAGGATCCTTTTCTGTCAAAAAATCCACTTCATCAATGCCATTTGATAAAACTTTACTATTGAGAGCTTATAGCTATCCCTCTAGGGTACATTTCTCTTTTAAGATATTTCCAAAGTGGACCCTTTTCCAAACCTTTAGATTCTTCTTGATGAAGTTCAAGTTTCTGAAAAAATTGATAATACCTATTCTCGTGCACCCTTGGGGTAGAACACCACAATTGCGAGACTATTTCAATAAACCCCTTCTCCCTAAACCACATTTTCTCTCATTTAAATGGGCACCACAAAGGGACCCCATAATTTTGAATCAACAATGACATTGGAAAATGATAGAACCAAAATACCCAAAATCTCAGATTTGAAAACATATGGTATAGCATTCCAGTTCCTAGCCAGAAAAAACCTATCTATATTTTCTGAAATATTAGAGAACTGAATCCTTCTATTGGCCCAGGTAAATATTCCCCCCTTAGTGACCACCTCCCATAAACCATTAGTAGACACAAAATTCTAAAAATCCAATTGAACTCTATTCAAAACTCCCACCCTACCCCTTTTCTCTGAGAGGAACAAAGTGGCATTAAAATCCCTAGCTAAAATCATTGTGTGATGATAAAGGCCATCCAATGATTGAGAGATGTCCTCCCATAGCAATCTCTTATCTTCAATCTTAGCAGGACCATACACATTCACCAAAACCCCAGAAAAAATCATTGTTAAAGGAAATTACTTTAACTAATTTGCAATACCGTGATTGAGAAACTGTCGCCACTTTCATTGTCCTAGGATTCCATAGAATACCTAGACCTCGAAAAGCCCTGACTGCATCTGAAAAGAAACATAACTACTTCTGTCGAACACCAAAAACCCTAGCCACACTTTTCGCATCCAATTTTGTCTCTTGAACACAATTAACATCTGGCTTCACCAAATCAAATCCTCTTTTGATCAAGTGTCTCTTGTTAGGGGAACTGCAGCTCCTAAAATTCCACATAAGGAACTTCATGGGTACCTATGAGAGAAAATATATCTCCCAAACTGAAGCTTAGATTTCACCTTCATGTTTCCAGCATCCTCCAAAATTTTCTGGATAGATTTCCTACCTTGAAACATTTGGCCACCCAAGTTAGCCTTAGCATATTTGGCTTTAGATTTCTTAAAAGTTTTACTATCTGAAATGCCCACTTCTTTTCACAATCCCAATAGATCATCATATGTCTCTAAATCTACATCTAACCCCACTGAAGAATATTTATCTCATTCCCTCCTAATTGGAGACATATGGATGTCCTTAAAGGGAACGAAGACTCTCTCCTGAAAATGACTCACCGCCATCTAATCTCTAAGCATCTCTCCCTCCAGGACCTAGCCTGCCTATTGAGAGATAAAAGGAGCCCCAATGGAACCTCTGGGCACGTCTCCTGATCACCTTCCCTCATTGGAAGAGAGGTAGGGCCTTTGACCTATTCTACTAGGGAGGTATGAACTGGTGGTCTTATATCTATGCCTACTGTAGTGCAATCACGCTCTCCAGCTTTAGCCAAAATCTCCTTTGAGCCTAACACAGTTCAGAATCTTCTATAAGGGCCAAAATCCTAGGGATAGAAGAAGAGGGTATAAAAGGATCAGATCCATGCAAGGGATCATCCCTCTTTTCAAAGCCAACCCCATCTTTATTCTAAGATTCCAACACTTTAGCTAGCTTATCCTCCAAATGATTACCCTCCTTACCCTTTCCATTCTATGAAGAAACACATTCCTTCTACCATGCCCCCATTCCTTGAAATTCTTACATTTCTCTATTATTTCTTCAACCTCTAACTCCTGCCACCAATATCCTTTCGAAGTTCAGATTTCAACTCCTTTGGGTAGGAGAGGATGAGGCTTCCACATAATACATATTTGTGCATACATGCTAAAATATTCCTTTGCAATAGCTTCATCAAATTTAATATATTTTCCAAGCTTTTGCCTAGGGTTTTGAAGGTCTCTTCATTTCAATACTTGAGAGGAAGATTGTACTGCTGCACCCAAATGGGTATTTCTTCAATCAAAGCCTTCTTAGGGTTAAAGTTTGGAACCCAGTCTTTGATGAAGAAACCTATGTCTCCCATCAAGAAGGGGTCATTGTACATAATCCATGTCTTATCCTTGTCTATCCCAACGATGACCATAAAATAGTCATTGGGCATGGATTTAAGAACAAAATGAGAACCCCATTCATCACCCATCCATTTTCAAATCCTAGGATAGGAATTCTATCTTCCACCCCACTTCATGAAAAAATCCTTGGATCTCAACATTTGAAATGAATCCTTCCAAGCCTCTAAGTCTATGCAGATATCCAAAATCTCGTTGTTTGTTGTTGTTGGAGTCTCCTTTGTGATTGGCTGATTTGACACCTCATTCCTTGGATGTCATTCCTTCTTTTCCACCTTTTGAAGCCCCCTTTGAGGTCATTAAATTTCTAAAATATCCCCACTAGTTTTGGGTTGGGTCTTGCCTCTTTCTAGAAGGCCTACCAAATTAGAATGCCTTGAAAGGTCCCCCCTACTGTCTCTAACTCTGGGTAGCTGTCATGGTAGACACAGACCATACTTGTCTAAAAATCAATTAGGGAAATGATCACCATGGCCATGGTTGACAATACCTATACCTATACCTATATATATATATATACATATATATATATATATATATATATATATATACATATATATATATATATATGTATATATATATATATATATATATATATATATATATATATATATGTATATATATATATATATATATGTATATATATATATATATATGTATATATATATATATATATATATATATATATATATATGTATATATATATATATGTATATATATGTATATATATATATATATATATATATATGTATATCTATATATATATATATATATATATATATGTATATATATATATATGTATATATATGTATATATATATATATATGTATATATATATATATATGTATATGTATATATATATATGTATATATATATGTATATATATATATATGTATATGTATATATATATATATGTATATATATCTGTATATATATATATGTATATGTGTATATATATATATATATATATATATATATATATATATATATATATATATATATATATATATATATATATATATATATATATATATATATATATATATATATATATATATATATATAACACTTCAATTAAATGAGTGCAACCCTTTAGCTTCTAGTTACCTACAAAAATTATAAAACAAGAACATAATTACATTATAAAACAAGAACATAATTACATTATAAAATTATTTGATTATTAGATTTTTCAAATGTACTATTATTTAATTAAAATAAACTATTTACATTATTTTAAAGATATTACACTATAAAATAAGGAAAAATAATTGCATTATTAAATAAATAAATAAAACTATTAGTTACTATATTTTTAAAAATGTATTATTAAATAAAGAATACAATTGCATAAGAACATAATGATTGTATAGGAACATAATTCATTATAAACAAAAATATAACTATTAGTTTCTATATTTTCTAAATGTATAAAAAACATAATAAATGTACTATTATTTAATTAAAATAAATCATTTACATTATTTAAAAATATAAAATACACTATGTAGATACCTAAAAATATTTTGCCGAAATAAAAATATTTTATTTGAAAAAACCCCTGATGACATCATTATTTATTAATTAAATATTTATTTAATTAATTTATTTATTATTATGCCATTATTCCCTCCTATTTTAATTAAATTCATTTAATTAAAGAACCTTACCTAAAACTCAATTTCCAATTTATTAAATCATTTTAATAAATTCCAACCCAAACCCTCCTTAAATAAATTAAAATATTTATTTAATTCCAAAACTCCTAGAAATCTTCTAGACTCTTCTAAACCTATCCTTTCATCCCTAATCATTCTATAACCCAGCTTAAGGAGTGATTCCTAACCCTCTTAGCCTAAACCCTCTCCCTTGACCCCAAAGTCAACATCCTCATTTATGACCTCTTACACCCTCATTTGGTAGCGGACCATTTCCAGCATTTGCCTGGAATTGGCATTTGTTATTGCCCATTTTATCGAATCCTCAATTTGGTAGTGCAATATGAAAATGGAATAGGAATGTGTTAATGCTCATTTTGGTTCAAAATGAGCATTAACATCTTCCATCTAAAAAGGTGGAATTGGGATTTGAAATTGGAATTTGAATGGAGGGAAAGAAAATTTTTAAATTTTTCATGTCTACACTTAATTTTTAATTTTTATTTGTGTGGGGGGGATTTAATTTATTTTTTATTTGTCTGGGTGGTTTGTAACTTTGTTGTTTATTTCAATTTATATTCGAAAAAAATTCAAATTTTTTGCCGAATTTTTTTTCAGATTTTTTGACTAATTTTTTTGACAAATTTTTTTGTTGAATTTTTTTTCAATTTTTTTTTTTAAAATTGATTTTTAATTTTTTTGAATTTTTTCTCAAATTTATTTTCTAAATTTTTTGTCAAATTTTGGTTGCAGTGATTGTAACTTGGTTGTTTGCCACCAACTTTGGCTGCCTAAAATGGTTCGCGATTCTATTTTAAATTCAATTCTATTAATAAAAATAAATTATTAAATTCAAAAACATTAAAACAATTCAAAAAAAAAAAAATCATACTCAAATTCCAATTCCAGTTTCAAAAAGTGGAACCAAACGGTCCAAAAATAATTCATAAATGAAAAATCGGATTATCAAATCCATGATTTGACCCTTTCCAGCATTTGATCAAATCCATCATTTCCTAATTCCCGCTACCAAACAGGCCCTAAGGCTCTTATAGCCTCTTAATGAAGCCTATGACCCTTCTTACACCTTGGTCCCCTAAACACTCTTCCCAAGTGTTGCTCACACATGTGGTGAGCAACCCTTAACCCTTATCCCTTTAACCTTACCCATAACCATACCCCAGACTCTACCCAATATCCTGACTCTGACCCTGGCTCCACTTCCTAACCCAAGCCCTTAGGAAAATCCTATAAATACCCTCATTTCCAAGAGCAAGAAACCAATTCACATCTTTCATACTAAGTAATATTATAATGCTAGTTTACTTCTAAATCATCTTAGCTTTGATCATAATTATTATATTAACTCATTTTCATCCTTTTTAACTCGCATCTTAGCTTAGAACTAATGGATTAACCTTAGTTTAATTCATTGTTTTGTATTTCATCATTCAAACTTGGATAAAAATTGAATCGTGCATGTTCCCCATCATAGCTAATTAGCTTTCTTTCAATTCCTATATTGCATCTTTGGGGCCTTAAGGGAAAATCAGGTTTTGAATACCTATATTTGTGCCATTTTTGAGGTATCCCTGGGTTGTAAATGAGCTCATTTCATCCCATCTGAATTGAGAAAGACCTCATTGTACTTTAGCATACACACATCTCTACAATCAAGAGCAAATCAAATGGGGCTTGGGTGCTCCTATTTTAGCTTAATCTGAAGTGGCTAAGAGAGCATATACTGTGTTTTTTAATCTGTTCACTAGAGTAGGCTAACTTGTTTGAATGTCTATGCCTGTTCCTAACAGATCCAGGTTCTCCTAGTCTACATTTTGGCATGCCTGGTGGGACCCCTGTCCTGATCTTTAGCTCTGAAAATCTAAAAACTCAGTCATTTTTCACATTTCCATTATTGTACTTGCATATTTATTGTCCACAAATGCACATTTGTGCAAAAAATTGTAAACCTAAGCATCGACTCACCAAAACTGGGCTTTTGTAATTTTTGGTTGCACATTCGTAATTTCTTGTTGCACATACGTTAAATTCAAGTTGCATATTTGTCAGGCCAAAATACACTTTTTTGTTGTATCTGCAAACTTTCAATAATGTAAATTTAGCAGAAGACAAAGCTGCACTTTCATTTAGTATAGTTGCACAAACATCAAATTGGCGGCGATGCATCCTAAGATCCAAGTGTGCATATGTAAGTATAGTTGCGCATATGTTCAATACTATTGCGCATCTGTGTGTTATCGTTGTGATTTTGTATTAATAAGTTGTGCATATGTATATTCTAAAATAAGGTTAAAAGGAACCAACACACTTCAAATTTGGGTTATAAAAATCAACTTTTTGCTTTCTTAAGTTTTCTGCAGCAAAATAGAAACATTTCTTTTGGGCATAAAATTGAATTCTAGATCACAAAGTCTTGAATGGATCTAAGGAAATGAACCATAGTCCAAATTAAAAGAATCTTTCTCTTTGAGTCCAAAACAAATCTTGAATGGCCTAAACATTGGAAAACAAAGCAAGTTCATTCTATTTTAAAATTCAAATCAGGTTCCTAAAATAAGCAAAAACTCTTGATCTTGAATGCCAAAGTAAAGTAACTTGCAATTTCTTCAAAAGCTTTTTTTTCCAAGGATGAACAAATCAAAATGTTAAGCACGTGTGTTTGTAAGCATTCATTTCAAATCACTTAATCAATTTGGGGAAAAAAATCTTTTGGTGTGCTTATTAAAAGTTTCCAATTTTTGCAAATCCTTGATAAATAAGTGACGTAAAAGAAGTTGAACTTGGATGAGTTCACTTGTTTTACTTCTAGAGAAGCCTGTCCAGAGAGAAAAGCACTTCCTCTTTGGAGAATGACTTCAAAACGATACTTCCCCAGCCGGTATAGAAATAAAGCATTAAGTAAACTTTCGCTTTATCCCCTCAAGCTCAAGTGATGCGTCTTGATGGTAGCCTGAGGTAGGTGATGTAATACCCCAAAATTGGCACCTAATAAATTCAATCAATTTTGGTACATTTTTGTCAATTTTACATCTTCAAAGTCCTACTTTGCTAGGCAATTTTCTCTCTCCTACCTGACTTAATTCGACTTGATGTCAATTGCAAAAACCCTAATTTGCAATAATCAAACATTAAAATTAATTCCTAAAGTCTTTGACTTAATTGGCTAAATTACCCCTATGATAAATTAATTTAATTCTAAAGTCCTAAGTGCTTTCTAATTAAATTAAATCTACCCCCTTTAGCTAATTACCCATAAAAAGGAATTAATAATTTCTTGATTATTTGAATGGACACTCATTTTGAATTAATAATTCAAGATATTCAAAAAGTCCCCTATGTGGCAATTTCCATTCTTTTAATTAAGTAATTCGATGCATTTGTCTCAAATGGAATGAAGAGTTAGGAGTTTCAAATCAAGAACCTCTTCACTCCCTCTCCGAGCTTCTCTATTTAATGAACCTCATTTTTCATCCAAAGATGGCAATTTTGAGAGCATCTACACTATAGGCAATTTTAGTCTCAAATATTTCATTGTTTTCAAAGATTTATTGCATTAATTAGTTTAATGTCTCATTTTAGTATAATCTTGCATCTCATATTAGATTAAATTTTCTTAATTGTTCTTAGATTAAGATCACTTTCATTTCAAGTTTCTTTAGATTAAATTACACTTCATCTTTACTTTCAAGTATCTTAGATTAATTGCATTACATTCTAGTTTAATTTCATTCATCTTGCTCATTTTCATGCTTTTCAAATCCTCCATTGTAGTGTCGGTCTTATGGTTGTTGGCTCTCTAATCTGAGAGCAATTAAACACCCTGCCTACATAGGAGGCAACAGGTCGATTCAATCGATGTTGTGAGATAGACAATTCATGTCTATTCTCTTAATTGTATGATTGAGCAATGACTATGTTGCGTGTGTGGTTGGATTAAGAGGATCACATTCACCCTCATACAATTTGGTGCCCACCGTGGGCAGAAATCTGATTTTTGGCCTCATTCTCATTTTTTTATGATAAAAATTCAAACTCTACTGTGCATCCATACTATCTATGTACGGATCTTCACGCGAGAATCCAGAACGTCCCGCGCGAGATTTCGCTCCTTGTAGCACTTTCTCCATGAGATTTTACACCTTCACATGACATCCTATGTTTTCTCGTGCACCATGGAGTACTTCCTTGCGTGATATTTCAAGACAGTGGCCTAATTTTTCACTTTTTGTCTTTCTATTTTAGATTTCTAATAGTTTCCTATTTGTTATTACTTACTATTTTTCTATCATTTTCATAGCATAAAAGTTTTTTTGTAGGATGATTTGATGAAGACTTAAAACATGCTAATGGTTTGATTACAGACCGATAGTCGAAGATTTTCTAAAACGTTGTGTCTTTTTCCTACTTTCATTCACATAGTATAAATAGGGCTCCGTTAAAATTTCTTAGGAATTTCGATAGTGAGTAGGAATTTTGGCTCTTCATTACATGGAGGTGATGACCATGAATGAACCTGGAATTCTAATGATCTTACTAATATGATGAATTCTTGGGGAGGCGGAGAAAGGTAGTGAATCTTTAGCATTTCTATTCGCCAGGGGATTATGCTCTTCTCTCCTTGAGAGAGAACCAGAAACCCAAAAGTGTGTAGATTTGGTGAAGTGAAAATAACTCGGTGATAAATCTTCTTGATGTGTTTGGGTGAGGAAATGGGATAGAGAAGTATGCTCTTCTACCTTTGGGAGAACCAAAAAATCAGACCCCCGAATCTAAACCAAGTCTAGTGTCACTTTTAGAGGGCCTACCGGTATTGAACCTCTGGGAATGACCCAAGTGAGTATGCACCTATCGCAGGTGATTCCACCTCACCCTAATAAAGAACATTTCGTTGAGTCTAAAGACTCCAAAACCATGTTAGCTTCCTTCTCAAGACTTTGACTATCATCTTGAGAAGGCACCATCTGTTGTATTGAGTGGTGGCCGCTCCGAGCCTTGCTTGCGGGGGTGTACAACTTTCAGGTGTTGGTGTGGCTGTGAGGCCTCAACCCTATATCGGGGACACCAAAGGTTAGCATGAATGGAAGCCTACTAAGAACTTGTCGTAGCTAGTGGCCTACCTAGTTCACCTCTGAAAGGATTCATAATCTTTGCGCAGGGAGGGGGAAGAATCTCTCCCATAGATTCCCATCATAGGCATACACCTGGACATTTGGAGGTGGTTGCGACACTGACCCTTGCTACAGGGGTAACTTTTGAATGTACATTGTTGAGTCCTTGGAAACACCAAAAACACGGGCACCCTCTAGGGGGTGACATGGCTGTGTGAGGTGCATGTATGCACATAAGAAATGGGGCAAAGGTTTTGTCTTCTCACCATTTTTTTTGTAGGACTAAGGTATGTGTTTGTTATCAAGTCTTAAACATTGTCCAATCATTATCAAACAAAGACTCCCCTGATGCTATCAAGTTTCTTTTTCCTTGATAGGTCTGTTAATGACTACTTCTTGTATCACAACTGCTTGATTTGAACCTTTGTGTCTTTAAATGAATGCTTGAAATCCCAAAACAAGCTTGTTGATTAAACTATTCTACAAACCTATCAGGAAATTGGATTTTCTGTCAGACATCAGTTCAGACTGTACTTCAAAAATGAACTTTTACCTCAAAAATTATGTTAGACTTGTAGATTTTGTCCTTTTCTCATGCAAAGTTTCAGTTTCAGGGTACTTTCTCGCACGAAGTTGTTTTTCTCTCGTGCGAGCTAGTGTTTTCTCGCACGAACCTGTAGCATAGTTTTCAAAAATAGAGATCTATTTTCTATGGACTACTTGACTTTTATCTAATCTACTTTTTGTCTGTGGTCTATTCTTCTGATTTCCTACTTTTTACCATCAGAAACTGATTGTCTCAAGCTAGGAATCGATCAATCTTTGCTTTGACTCATGTTGCCTCTCATTAGTCTATCTTATCTCTTTATGCTTTTGTACCTCACATTGCGATAGTCTTATCTCGACTATTCTAGCCACCTCTTTTGATGACTCATACCAGGTCCATCTTGCATCTTGGCTATTCTAGCCATTTATCTCCTTTTTGTTATCTTAGAGACAGAGTCTAGCTTTATCCCGAATCTTTGCTTGTTACATCTTCATCTATGACTATTACGACTAGAAGCAGCAATACATTCCTTCCCCATTCTTGGTATTGGACAAGGAAGAGGTTGTTCCGAACCTATCACCCAATTTGAGTGTTGTGAGGGATCCTCACATTCCTCCTCATTCCAAGAGTATTACAATCCATTGTTTTAGATACAGTCTGGCTTATTATTTCAAGAATATTATAACCCATTATTTCAAGACCAACAAGACTCTGAAGGGTCACTTTCTAGAATCGATCCTATCGGTCCTCTTGAACCTATCAACTCTTTTGATCCTATTTTCAAGATGGGAGATCCATTCCACTTCCCAGGGGGAGGTAAATTCAACGATAGTCATGAGCAATCTCCAAACGACCAAGGTCATGGTCAATCTCTAAATGACAAGAGTTATGATCAATCCCACAAATTTCAATATTCAGTCAACATCCAGGACCTTTGCAATTTGAAACAGCAACATGGGGAGCCTCTCCTAACATTTCTCTAGAGATGGAGACAACTATGCATGAAGTATCCGCTTGAATTACCTGAGTCTAAAAAGCTTGATATCTTCTTGGGCAATCTTGTCCTAGATTTTGGATACCAAGTACGATTACAAGGTCCCCTCACTTTTGACAATATGATTAGGTGAGCTATGAGGATAGAAGCATTTATGGTCAAGAAGGGAAGATTGACTTTGAACAAAGACAACAAGCAAGGACCTTCTCCCTCAAACAAGGATAAGGATAAGATTGTCAACAAAAACATAGATGTTATGAATGACAGGGTTGTTGACAATGTGACGCCAAAACCCTCAAAGTCTATCTTTAATCTCAACTCTAGCATAAAAATGGTCAAAGACACTGAGAAGGCTACAACGGAAGCTCAACCACCTTCAAGATTCGCTAGAAACAAACCTTGGATTTCTCAACCCAAGCGTGACTCCACTTTCTTGGGAGAACCTCCCGATGTGGTTTATAGGACTTTGGTGCAGAACCATAACAAGAATTAAAATAATTAGGAATTCAAAGACCCCTGCCCTCCTCAGGGGAAAAGTGAATTATCCAAGTCTAAAGGTACCAATGATGTGTTCAACTACATGTACGATACTAGCGACATTGTCACCAATGAGATTGAACCTGTTGATGCTAAATACTGTGACATGATCACTTCTCTAGGGAGCGAGGGTACTCCTAAACCCAAAACTCCCTTTATCTTTGTAGGCCCTACGCCTCCCTCTTATAACTCCACACAGTCTCCAACTTGTGTGAATGCTATCCCTTGATCTCGTGCGAAGATCATTCTCCAAGGTCCCAAACCTTTGACATCCAGACCAAAACTATCTATGGATAAAGCCCTCGCTGAGGAAAATGTCCCCAAAGATCTCAATCTCGACCAGTTTCAATCTATGGTGGGTCATTTGACCTTGCCTCATTATTTGTCCTTCTCTGAAGAAGATGATCACTCTCCAAGCCATCCGCATAATGCTCTCCTGCACACTGAAGTTATGATAGGCCCCAAGCATGTCCGTCGCATCCTCATTAACAATAATGCTGGCCTAAATACTTGCTCTGCTAAGATGCTTAACCAAACAACAGACAACTTTGTTGTCACCAATAGAGAGTCCACTTAGTTCTATGATGCCAAGCTAAAAGAAATAGAAAAGACCTTGAAGATCAAAGATATTGGCATGGGGGAATATCAGATTGAGTCCTTCTTGTCACTAACAGCTCTCCCCACATCTCTGCATTCTTGTGAAGAACCCTCTGAAGATAGATTTAGTATTGGCTATTAGGGCCATGAGCTTGACCAACCTAGCTACAACTTTCATTCATGCAAGGATTCAGATAATGAAGACACAAAAATCTAGCCTATGACACATGAAGGGGTCTTGAATATTCAACATTCTGATTCTGACCACTAGAGAAAATATTATCTACCTCAAGAACATGATCTTGGTTCGCACCAGGAGGATTTTATCCACTTTATTGAATAGACTCCTACTACTCCTGACTCCAATGACACACATATTGATTGAGGGCAACTATCTGACGTCTCCCTTATCTCAGGTATGCCTCAGGGTATACCTATTCTAGATTGCTTCACTATTTCTGCTACCGAGAAAGATCCTACTATTGAAGACACACTTCCTGTGACAGATGATAGCAATGAAGAAAATTTTCCACCTACTATATCTCTAGCTAATTACATGTCAGATGCTACTACAAAGATACCAGTTGATGCTATACACAAATATGCTACTCCTACCAATTCTGAAAGAGAAGAAAGTTCTAATCCTCCAAATCAAGAACTGATGATGATCCTTTCCACCCTCCTCTGGAGATCATTCCTATGGCTCCTAGGCCATCTACTCCAAGCTATACTCTTACTGCTCCAACAAATCATGGGTATGTAAGACCCCATTTTGTTACAACTTCATGGAATATTGGTATATCTAGAATTGAAATGGTTCCTATTCATGCACTCTTACCACTTGAAAGGGGACCTAACTCTTGGAATAGGTTATCTTGGTTAGGCTCACATAATATTCCTCCAAACTTATCTGACTCTTCTAGGATAACTCGCAATCAACAATGTTCTATGGAAGATTACTTTCTTGATCTATCTAATGCATTCATGAATGATGAGGATGATACTGATATATTTTCACTTGAGCCCATCCCATCGACTTTTCTTCCCCCTTCATCTCCCAAAAAAGTGGCCTGTCCACTGCCATTTCCACCTCTCCACCTAAACCAGTCATATAAGCCTCTTTCATCCACCATTCCTGAGTCTTTGGGAAGTAACTTGGATGTGCAACACAAAAATAAAAATAATGAGAATCCACTTATAGCTCAAGGTCACCATGTCCCATCTAATCGACATGTGACTACAAAGAAAGGAAAGCAACAGAGGTGTTCAAAAGACCACAAAGGTCCTCAAATAGAAGAAGACAATCAAAAGCCATAAAATAAAATAAAAAAAGGATCTTGAAATCCATTCTACAAGCATTTTCATCAAAAGTACCTCAAAGTAAAGAAGAAAAAATTCAAAAGCTATGTGGATTTTAAAGAAAGGAAAAATCAAAGTTGCCATTCAAACTTCCAAAATTATCATACTTCCCTCCATTCCATCACCATTTCCTCTCATGCTTCACACTCTTCACTCCATCTTGCCTTTTCCCAAAGTACATATCAGTATCTCCTTATTGCTAATTACATGACTAAGAAAAATCTAGAATGTACTCTCCCTAAGCATTTAGAGCATGGGAAATCTGATGAAGAGTTAAGATGTGTCCATGAGGATATTTTTTGGGTCTCACTTAAGTGATCTTTCCTTGACTATGGATCTCTTGACAGTTGGACACTACTGGTTGGCTCTCTTGTTATTGCTACAACATCTGGTTTTGATTTTGTTGATTACTACTACAAGTGACTGTGTTTCCAAATATCACCACTGAAGGAGAACTGCTCAAAGAGCCGATCAACACTCTTGATCTAAAGAAGTTCTACAACTGAAATTCTCTATGTGCTCATGTACATACTTATTGATCTTGAAAAAATCCTAAAAATGGTATATTCTCAAAATCCTAAAAATTGCAAAAATGTCTTGAAAAAATGATCATCTTAGTGAAAACTTGGTAAACAGGCGCCTTGATAATACTCAAAAAAATAGAAAAAAAAAATAAAAAATGATATATTCAAAAAATACAAAAAAATTAAAAAAAAGAGAAAAGTACAAAAAAATTGAAAAAGAAGAAAATGTGCCATTGATGAAAACCTAGTAAACAGGTGTCATGGTAGCAAAAATAGAATCTCTGCCAAGATGGTGAAAACCTGGTAAATAGGAACCTCTTATTTCTTGAAGTTATATCTCATTTTAGCATCACTTGGCTCTTAGTTTCCTACTTTAGTCTCTTTTCTTTCCTGCCTTAGTTTGCTTTCTTGCTTTCCTGCTTTAGTTTGCTTTCCTGCCTTAGTCGCTTCCTTTGTTTCCTGCTTTAGTCTATTTCCTATTTTGGTTTGCTAGCTTGTGCTCTTGCCTTTAGTTTTCTTTGAGTCTTTTGCTTGACTCTTCATGGATTGGAACTGGTTCACACTGGGGGCACCTACCTAGGGGGCATTTTCGTATCACTTTTGGAAACTCTTTCCGACCATCAGTCACTAGTGATTCTTGTTGCATCTACCTACTGATGCCTAGCTACTCTGAGATTTCTCTCCTTGAGGATCTCTCATGTATCGGTCTCCAGTGGTTCCCACTGTGCCTGCCTACTGATACCTAGCTCTCGTTCAACCTCTCTTTTGGGATCTCTCCCTTGCATCAGTCACCAGTCATTCTCACTGCATCTTCCTGCTGATGCTTCGCTAGTATCTCTAAGATTTCTCACCTTGAGTATCTCTCTTGTATCGGTCACCAGTGGTTCTCACTGCATTTTCCTACTGATACTTCATTAGCTTTCCGATATCTTCTTGAGACTTAGTCTCCTATGATGGTCACCAGTGATTCTCATTGTGTCTACCTGTTGTCGCTATCCCATCGAGACTCCAAATGTTATCTTTTCGATTTGACTCCAATTCACTTGAACATGAATGTAAATTGAAACTAAAACTAGATTTTTGGTTTGTTGAGGCATGCTTAGCTTTGTTTTCTTTGAGTGCTTGTTTGTTTGCTTTGTTCTTTCTTTTCCTTTTGTTTGCTAGTTTAGTTCCAATGATCCAAAGAATCTATCTAAGAGGGGTGTCTGTCTGTAAAAGCCTTCATCTCATATTGGATGGCCATGTGTACATCGACTCCTTTTATATGGATGCTTTGGTGAGGTTGGTTCTTCTCCTTGTCTTTTAAGTAACTTCTTTCTGCTACTAGTGAAATTGTAAACGCTCATCCTATTAAGTGAACATAAAGGTCACTGCGAGCAATCTTTGGCAAAAGAAGGAGCTCCTGCATGTTTGGTGTGTTTGTTGCAAGCAACATTTAGGTCATTCTAGCAATTGTGCTTTGATGCTTATGTTAACTTGCTAAATCAAAAGGGAAAGGTGTTTAGGTCATTTTGGCTTCTTGTGCCTTAATGCTTACACCTCATTCTGAAAAATCTAAGGCTTATGTCATATTCATATTTTCATGATAGCGATATCAATGGGAATTATATGGCATCTTGCACCTATTCGAACCTAAAAGGCTCTATGATGAAAATATAGGGAGTCCAACAACCAAGTCCTAGGGTTTGCATATTTTCATTCTAGGCTTGCACTTTCTAGGCTTGCACTCTCTAGGCTTGCATGATCATTTTACGCTTGCATTTGAGGTGATGTTTTGTGCTCTCTTGATTTCTCTTTGTTCATCAGAGGTTCTCATCTCTTGTCCAGGGTTCATCTCAACTGCACAAGTGTCCGGTCCTCGTCTCGATCTTTGAACATATCTATCTTTTTTATTAGTACCTATCATATATTGCTACAATCCTGCATGAGATGATTAG